>JAFIDM010078608.1:0-20002 GCA_023159025.1 Thereuonema tuberculata | reverse complement strand
ATATGACTATATAAAATGCACAGACCTATATCAATAAAATAACCCTTCTGCCAAGTTTAATGGCATTTGGATCCCCTAACTTTTGAGCATGAGTGTACAACGTACACACACATGCATATATATACATATGCATAAATATATATACAAGATGGCTGTAATTAAACTGACACTTTTCAAAGCCATCTATAGCTTGATCGAACAACCAGAATGGCACCAAATTTGATGGGGAGACTAATGAAGATATGGAAAGAAGGATTCAGCGGGAAAAAAATACAGTGGAGCACCGTTTATACGTTTCTCGTTTATACGTTTTTATCATTTATACGTTTTTTTGAATGGTCCCGGCAAAATGCAATGCATATTAACGTTAAATAATTTCATTTATACGTTTTTTTGAAATCGCAAATTTCATTTATACGTTTTTTCAAGAACTCAAGAAGAGAGAAAATGCGCATTTCAACCTCAGATTCCCATCTGCCGATTGTCCAGTCTTAGAAAATTGCACTGAAAAACCTCTGCCAAGTTTTCAACAAGCTTTGGCGGATTTTAATACTACGCAAGAATACCTCATTAGTGGTGATTTAAATGATAAAGTTAAGATGGTACTTTTAACTTTGCACAATGAACTTTTTTCTGTGCATTCCAAAAAAGTCCTACAACCTTTTATAACAAAATATTTTGTAAATGCTGAATGAATATGAGTAGTAGTACTAGTTGTACATTAAATCCGTAATAAAAAGTTTTCTATTTCATTTTCATGTAATATTTTAATTTACCTCTACGTTTTATTATTGGTTATTAGGAAATTGTTCGTAACTTTTGTAAGTTTCGTTTATACGTTTTTTCATTTATACGTTTTTTTTTCCTCAGTCCCTTGAAAAACGTATAAACAATGCTCCACTGTAGTTCCAAAAGTTGCCGATAGAGGGAAATGTGGTGCTGTGCAATATCTGAAAGAGTTGCAATGGATAGGCAAATGATGAAACTGAACTGAAAATCACTTTTATACAGCACATGCTCTTCTCCAGTGCGGAAGTGCCACAGGTTCAATGTGGCCACTATTCGTATGGACCAAAAATTGCATCTTGTCCACAACATTCTCTACAGCTGAACATAACATCTCAAAGAATGTTCATCACAGCCCATGATACATTGTCCTTTAAGGTAGTCAAGTTCAGGATTCAGCCAAGATAGGGTTTGGACTTTAACCCCACAGCCAAAAGCCACATGGAGTTATATCTGGGGAGCAAGGTGGCCATGCAACTGGAAAGAAGTGACTGACGACTTTTTCGTTTGTGAAGTCTGTCCTTTAAGGTAATCAAGGTCAGGGTCCTGCCAAGATAGATCTTCGACTTTCAAGTAACCCCACAGCCAAAGTCGCACGGAGTTAGATCCAGGAAGCGAGGCGGCCATGGAACCAGAAAGAAGTGACTGATGACTCTTTTGGCTGTGAAGTGATGTTGTAGAAGCTGCTACACCAATCGAGCAATGTGTGATGGTGCTTCATCTTGCATAAAAATTATCTCGTCCAGACACTGTCTGGAAAAGTTGATGTTGTGGAATGAAGAAATTGTTCAGCATATTGCGATACTTCTGTGCAGTAATGGAACAGATTACTGATTCTGTCAATGTTCTCATAAAAGAATGGCCCAACATTGAAATTTGCTGTGAAGCCACACAAACAGTGATTTTTGGTGAATATAATGGGATTTCCTGAAACGCAAAGGTGCAACAGGTTCTTCATGTATTAACACAAGGTAAACATCAAACAAAAAGGTGGCAGTACCGCTGTAAGAAAAAAAACGCCGAAGACGTCAGGATGGTATCACCTTGCCCCTGGAGAACCAATATCTCATGCTATTTTTGAGCAACTATTTCTTATAGGTGACGCAAAATAAGAAGATATTGATAGGTTATCGATTACAATTTCCAAGTATGTTCCTAAGTACAGCGCCATCTGTCGCACAATGTTGTAACTAAATCCAAAATTTCTGATGTCC
This sequence comes from Thereuonema tuberculata, assembly GCA_023159025.1. Lineage (NCBI taxonomy): Eukaryota > Metazoa > Arthropoda > Chilopoda > Scutigeromorpha > Scutigeridae > Thereuonema > Thereuonema tuberculata. Next base: position 18,002 of record JAFIDM010078608.1, on the reverse strand, counting down.
AGTAGAATCGAATTTTTTTTTTTTAATCTTGTATCTTTAATCTGTCTATACATTATTTTTGTATTATTTTATTGTTATTAATATTTTTATATTACCAACATCTTATTATTAAATTTATAATATAAATTTATTTATAAGTTGTGTTTTAATTATATTTTTATTTTTAAAATTTATTTATTTCAGTAATCAAGTATTTATTTCACCTTTTTTTAATGTTAAAAATTGAATCAAACAAATTGGTCTCTTCCGCATATTTAGTGGCCCTGAATATTTAGTTCTGCTTTAAACATATTTGCGTCATGGGGGATTCCTTGACGAGCTAACCATTCAATCATTTCTGCTTTTCTGTTGTTGCTTGTTGGGCCTTTTCAATTTCCACGGAGTGATATGACGCATTATCCATTACAATAACACAATTGGAAGGGATATTTGGTAGTAATTGTTTCTCAAACCACTCTTTGAAGCAGTCACCATTCATCTCATCGTGGTAATTTACTGAATTTGTCCGAGATCGAAACAAAAGCATACTCTTAGACACAAATCCGCTGCTGCTTCCAGCGTGGCATAAAATGAGCCGCTGCCCTTTGCCGAATGGTATTTTCCGTCCACGGATTCCGCAGTGATCGCTGTGCCATTGTCAGTCTTTGCCGGTATTTGCATTAACCCAAGTCTCATCCAGATAAATAACTGTTTTCCCTTCCGAACGTACCTGTTTGATTTGCCTTAAGTATCTGTGTCGATGGGCTACAATATCAGGCTTTTCGATGTAAAATTGCCTCATGTCAATTCTTCCGTACTTCATTCCCAGTTTCACACGAAGAATTGTTCTTAACGACATTTGGCCTCCCGTGAATCCAATTTTCGATTTTAATTTTGAAAGAATTTTACTAATTGTTAGATAATCATTCTCTTGAAAAATTTCACTCAATGTGGCTCTGACAACAGATAAATCAAATTCATCTAATTCCAAAATTGGCTTAGGGTGTGGTCTTCTTTTTCCTGGCGTTGAAAATGAAATGCTGCCATCAGTCTTCTTTTTTCCCTCATTTACAACTCTGCATACAGTCGAAATTGACAAATTTGTTGCGATTGCAGTTTTTTTTATTAATTCATTAATAGATATTCCATCGCCCTCACTCTTAAAATATTGAAAAACATTCCAAATTATACCTCTGGATTGGCTGTGTAAGGTCAGACCTTTCTTACTAATGCACACTTGTTCTTCCAATGCCGCCATGTTTTTTGATACTGTCGGCGTTCAGTATTTCCAGGAATAACTAAAGGATCCCCCTATTCCCATTTTCACCATATCTTCTTATTTTGCGTCACATATAATTATTACTTGGATAATGATTTTTAATGACAGATCTATGTTGTGATTTTGATCAAACAAGAAAGACAATATTTTCAGTAAAAACATGCACTAGTAATTACATACTGTAATTGACAAAAAATAAATAAATAAATAAATAAATAAAATGAAAAATAGTGTAATAATCCTAAAAGTTACATCAAATATTCAATTTACCAGTACACAATCCCCTTTTGAAACAATTTTATGATGTAGAGATAAGATCAAAGGCTTTTAATGCTCATATATTTCTGCTCTTAAGTTCAGAATAAATAAATGAAAATTGGTTTCTTTTTTTAGAAAATTAATTGAGCAAAAAAAAAAAAAAATCTTTCACTACAAAAAAAAAGATCACAAATTTCATTTCTGATATGAGATTAGGGAAAAACAAAGATAATACTTCTTACAACTTTGTTGCATTAACTTCTAAAATTAAGTCAATTTATACTATACCTTCAGCTGAATCCCCTGAAGATGTAACTGCTGACGTATATCATCACATGCTTGTAAAAATGTCTTTTTCTGAGCATTCACTGATGCCTTTGCTGTGTCTAAATCTGAGTAAATAAATAGAAATCAAATAATGCATAGATAATAATCTGAAACAGTGATTCAAATTAAAAGAATAAAATACAAACACAGTTTGAGTGTTATAGGAAGAGAGAGAAATAATAACTACATGTATAATTTTAACAACATCTCAATTCATTCACAGAAAAAGGTTTTTTAAACTAATCTCACCATCATTAAAGCAAAGCTTGGAATGGATAATGAAACTATGGATTATCAATTGTTCATGTCACCTTCTTGATTGTCATCTTTTTATTTACATAATTATTGAATATATTTTATTGTTGTGATAAATTTTCAATCTTCTATTTTTGTACAACAGCAGAAAATTTTTTTTTCTTTTTTTCCCTCCAATAATATTAAATGAAAATTACAGTAAGATATGACTTTAAACTGGCTAAGCTACTGTAAGTAGCCATTCCTGCATAAGATTGTGTTCAACAACTTTCTCATTTGGCAATTTGCTAAATCATAGCTTTCTACAACTTAAAGTGGGTCCATTTTGCGTTTGTATTTCATGGTATTCTTACGGCATTTTAAATATAATCCTCATGAGAACAATAACATGCGTAATTAATTTGAAAATGATTTTGATGAAAGATCCAACAAAGACATCTTAAAATGCAATCCAAACTTTTTGATAACATAATTTTATAATTTTTTTTTCTGTAATATTGGGTGAGTGCAAAAGTTCTACCCGTTTTTATTACCCATGAAGAAGAGCAAATAAACGCAAAATGAACAGTACCTATAACTGTGCATAATTCCCATTGCTATCTGGCACCTCTTGCCATCTTTCTGGTAGGAGATGAATCCCACCGCGGTAAAATTCCGGTGGTTTTGAGTCAAAAAAGTCTTGGATGGCAATTTTCAGAGCATCAAGATCATCAAAGATTTTCTGACTGAAGGAATTGTTCAACGCACGAAACAGGTGATAGTCAGTTGGTGTAAAGTCAGGAGAAGGTTGGGGTAAAACCTCCCAACCAAAGCCCAGTAACTTTTGGCGAGTGATGACAGCAGCATGTGGCCTGGCGTTATCGTGATGAAGGATAACACCACGACGATTGATGAGACCTGGCTGCTTTGCTACCAAATTTGAATGCAGCCTGTCTAACTGCAGACAGTAGAAGGCAGCATTGATGGTTTGGTTGAGTGGCAGGACCTCCCAGTGAATTAGTCCCTGCACATTCCACCACACACTCAATAACACCTTCTTGGGATGAAATTCAGCTTTCGAAGTCGATGCAGGCGGATCAGAAGGGCGACATACAGTCCTACGACGCTTTACATTCCGGTACATAACCCACTTCTCATCTCCTGTCACAATTCGTGTGAAGAATGGGTCATTTTTGTACCGGGAAAGCAAGGAAACACAGGTGGGGATTCGGTCATCCCGTTGCTTAGCTGACAGGTTATGTGGAACCCAACGATCCAACTTTCTCGTAAAACCCAACTTAATCAGCCATCTCTCGACCGTTGTCCGGTGTACGTTGAAGGTCTTCGCTAATTCTTGCACGGTTGGGTTCGGGCTGTTCCTTATGACTTGGTCAATATCGTCCTCTCCAACGTGTGATGCCCGTCCACTCCTAGCATGATTTTGGCAGCTTCTGTCTCCTTCCCTAAATTTACGAAACCATCGACGACATGTGCTTTCATCTATTGCATCCTCCCCATAAACTTGACAAACATTGCGACATGCTGCGGCTGCCGTACTCTTTTTATCGAACTTGTATAACAAACAACGTCTTATATGCTCCTTCTCGCGATCCATGTTACATCCTCTGATATTTTTTTTGAGATGATTAACTTTGTGAGACACGATGCATTTATATGTGAGGCATCCACACGTTTGATTGGCAGATGATTTGCGTCTTTACAATGTCATGTGTGAGGGCAATTCCATTGCAAATTTTCATATCCAAAAACGGGTAGAACTTTTGCACTCACCCAATAGTTATTTATTTTCTTATTTTGCTTTTTTAGTTTAGACTCATTTCTTATATATTTTTTTTCCTGATTAGATCTGTTTTTAAGTATTTAAAAATACCTTTTATAGTTATTTATTTATTTATTTATTTTAAATTCTAATTTTAAAGTTTGTTTTGCAAAAAGGTTTAACGTGCATTAAATATAATATGAAAAACGGAAAAAAATAGAGAATGGACAAATTCGTTTGCTTTCATGCACTGAGCCATTATCAACGGCAATCTGGGACAGCTGTTTCATCCTTATTAGGACTCATCAGCCAGATTTAGCCTCGATGATCAAGCTCAGAATGCGTGAAAGCCTATGGTTCCTTCTCCCACTCTCGAAAGTGGGACCCGGCAAAAGCAAGCAAGAATAGACAAGTCGCTGTAACCAATACAGCACAATTACCTTAGCCTGCTAAGCGTTGGTGCACGTTAAACCTTCTTACATATTAATTTTTCGCCTTTGCGTTTGGCTTATCCTTTTATTAAATGCCTTTTGTGCCCAGTCTAAAATGGGGGGGACAAACTGCGAGGGTGTGTTCCCCATACCAAATGAAGTAAAAAAGGTCAGATAAACTATGACCAGAAGTGCATGGTTGCTAACTTATTCCAATCCAAAGAAATGAAGCCAGACTACAATGGACATGAAAAGTATCTTTATTGGTAGCATTACTGAATTACACTATCGCATTGTCGTGAATGGACAAAGAGCGACTGTGTGAAATGTTCTCCGGGTGTTGCAACTCACGAGAGCAACGCTACACAACTGCTGCCATGCAAGTGATTTTAGTGTTATCAGTCAATCTACAGACATTGCATTTAAACCTAATGGCTGTACATCACCAAGAATAGTTGTATACTGTTGACAAGTGTGTTTGCATTTTAGAGCAGGTTATTCATTTCGTAAGCAGGTGGACATGATTTTTATGTACAGTCACGTGAATGGAAATGAACACAGGGCCACACGGCTCTATCAGATGGTGTTTCCAGACCGACGACAGCAGATCCATAAAACCTTTGCTGCAGCTTATCATGACTTGGGGAGTCAGGATCCCTTGGGAATACGAGGACGACCGAGAGACGCTAGTATGCCTGGGCTGGAGGAACGGAGTGTTGACGACGACCTAGATATCAGAATACGGCAATTGGCTGTTGCAGTTGGTACATCGCAAATGACCGCATGGTGAATACTACATGAACAGTTGCTGAATCCGTATCATCTGCACCGTGTGCAGGGTCTGATGCCTGCAGATTACCCAACACTGGAAAACTTTTACTGATGGTTCATTGCACAAACCGCCACTCCATTGTTTATCGTGTCAGTCATATTTACCGATGAGGCAACATTAAGTAGGAATGGTGTCAGTTATTTTCACAATCAATATTTGTGGGCTGTTGAAAATCCATGCGGTACAATTATGGCTCAACACCAGCAGCAGTTCAAGATCAATGTGTGGGCTGGTATTGTAGGTGACTGCCTGATTGGACTATACATTTTGCCAGCATGTCTTACCGGCAACATCTATAGGGAATTCATCATAAACACGCTTCCAGATCTTCTCGAGAATGAGCCCTTGGACATCAGAGCAACAATGTGGTTTATGCATGATGGTGCCTCTGAACATTTCAGCCACAGTGCTCACGAGACGTTCACTAATATCTATCACGACTGATGGATAGGTAAGGATGAACCAATTCAATGGCCTGCACAGTTGCCCAACCTCAATCTGTAGGACTTCTATCTGTGGAAACACCTCAAAACCCTCGTATATGCTACAGACAGTGTAAATGTTGAGATTCTATATGACCCTATTGTCAACGCCTGTGAATCCAACCATAATCGTCCTGGGATTTATGAAAGGGTACAACAGTCCATGGTCCGTCGTGTCCATGTATGCGTCAAAGCAGCGGAGGACATTTTGAACAATTATTACGATGTACGAGTCATTACATTGTGATATTGTATGAACTACATGCTACCAATAAAGATACTGTTCATGTCCATTGTTTTCATTGTAGTCTGGGTTCGTTTCTTTGGATTGGAATAATTCAGCAACTATGCACTTTTGGTCATATGTTTATCTGACCTTTTTTACTTCATTTGGTACGAGAAACCCACCCCCGCAGTTTGTCCCGCTATTTTAGATTCACCCTGTATATAAAACAACATTGAAGCCTTAAGTCTGGCATCTGTTACTTTGATTTTATGTATTACATGATGCTACATTATGCAGAATCTCTGTGAATTGTTTTGCTGTTGCTGTAGTAATAGATTTTTAATTTCTTTCTTTCTTTTTTTTTTACTAGGACATTTGTCGTGCTTGCTGCCATTACTGACAATTCTGGAATAATAAGATAATAATCCTACAATACTATTATCTTATTCTTTCTAATTTAAAAAATGATCCAAGTTTTATTTTTATTTCTCAATCAGCAGGAATCAATGAGATGCTAAAAAAATTTAACTTTTCAATCTGTATTCTAAAATTTAGTAACGTATCCTAACACTCAAAGTTAGGATTACATTGCAGATCCCAGATCCCTAGCCCAGATATTAATGATTAATGCCAAAGAAATTCATACATTACCTGAAAAATCCTCTTTTGTTCTTGCATAATTTCTTACAACTCCTCTGAACTTCACTAATTCATTCATGGTTTCATTGAATGTTACTGATGCTGAAGATGACACTTGTGAACTAGATAACAAACTCTCCTAAATAGTAAGAAATATTTGTCATTTAATTAAAATAAAGTTTAAATTAAAAACATTAATTAAAAGCAGCCCAATTTGAATGAATTCCACTAGAACAAAAAAACAAAAACAATTCCTGGCATTTTTTAATAAACCAAACATTTCTATGCTACTCTTTATAAAATTTATCAAATATCCTCTTTAATGTTATGAATCTGTTCATGAGTAGGAGGATTGTTCCAAAAGTAATACTTCCTATTTTTTTATCTTGCAAATTCGATTATGGAAACGAATTTCAATTCTGCTTTGCAAATTCTTGAACCTTCCCACCCACATCTGCAAGTTTTACTTTTCCTAAATGGCACAGGTGCTGTAGTGAATCAAAGTAGAGAATGACATTATACTTACCAGGTATGTGAATATGAAACTGGAATTTGCCCATAGATGGCCCTAGCTGTCAATGTAGTTACCATCAAACTGTGTCACTGGCGCCATTGCCTTGTTGACATCTGACAATTGATTTTCAACTCCCAACAATACAAATTTCATACAACAGCATAGTTTGTAATAGCGTTGAACATGTCGAATTTTGTGCCTGGAAACTACGATTTGCGGACAGCGCTGATTTTCTGTTATCATTTGAAGAAAACTGCTGCAGAATCGCATTGAATGCTTGTCGAAGCTTACGGTGTGCATGCTTTTGATAAATCACAGTGCTTTGAGAGATTTAAAAAATCCAAAAGTGGCGATTTTGACGTGAGAAACGAAGAACGTGGAAGACCACCGAAAAAGTTTGAAGACAGAGAATTGCAAGCATTGTTGGATGAGGATGATGCTCAAATGCAACAACAACTCACGGATCAATTAAATGTGACACGAGAAGGCGTCTCCATATGTTGAAAGCCATGAGCAAGATCCAGAAGATGGGAAAATGGGTTCCACATGAACTGAATGAAAGACAGCAGGAAAACTGAAAAACCACTTGCGAAATGCTGCTCGCCAGGCACAAAAGAAAGTCATTTCTCCATCGAATTGTGACTGTCGATGAAAAGTGGATATATTTTGGGAATCCTAAGCGTAAAAGATCATGGGTTGATCCAGGCGAACCACCGACATCGACTACAAGGCCAAATCGCTGTGGACGGAAGACAATGCTCTGTGTTTGGTGGGATCAGAAGGGTGTGATCTATTATAAGCTGCTAAAGCCTGGCGAAACCGTTAATACTGAATGCTACCGAAAATGAATGATCGATTTGAATCAAGCTTTGCGTGAAAAACGACCAGAATATCAAAAAAGACAAAACAAAGTGATTTTGCTTCATGATAATGCACCATCACACTCAACAAAACTGGTCAAGGAAACGATTGAGGCGATTACTACTTATTTGCATCGATGGGACACGAACTTGCTGAGCAGCGCTTCACTTCTTACAAAAATGTACGAAAATGGCTCAATGAATGGCTTGCCTCAAAAGAGCAACGGTTTTTTTGGTGTGGCATCAATAAATTGTCAGACAGGTGGGAAAAATGTATAGCTAGCAATGGGTAATACTTCGAATAAATTATTTTTTATCATTTTCATATAATAAACATGTATTTTCTATACAAAAATTCCGGTTTCATATTTGTAGATCTGGTATACTTGTGATAGTAACTTACACTATTTTTAACTACACAATTTTGTGATTCAAGCATGACTGTAGAACACACTACACTAAAAGCTATAACTTGGCAACAGTACTGTAACTACACTCTTAACTACAGTAATAGTTTTAGGGCCCAATGTAGGTGCACTTAAGTTTTTTAATGTACAGAACATGGTTAATATAACATTTTTCGGATTATTCGAAATTTTGTTTATCTGAAATGGCGCAGTTCCATCAAATTTGGATAAACAAGGTTTTAGTGTATTTAAAACATTCTTTAGTTGTTCAGAACAAATAGTCCATCCAAAAGGTAAGAGTATTTCAGTATGATTTTTTTTAAAAAAAACTAAAAAAGAATGTATTTAGAAAACTTAAAGTCAGCGAGTCACTTTCAAACTATCAGCAAGACACTTCAAAACATTTAAAATACTGAAATAAATCCATAATTCATTCTCTCTCTCTCTCTGTTTAAATACAAATTTTAAACTTCTTTAGTGAGTTTAATTGAAGTGAATAACAAAAACTATGCAGTTAATCATACGTACAATAATTTGATATTAAAAGTCTTGAGAAAGCAATCAGTATCATTCATTTGCTAGACTTCACCATCTAACTATGCTGTTCAATGCATATTCTAAGACACCCCATGAAAAGAAAAATAACAAAGATTTAATTCTCTGCTTTCAATAATACATTATCTTAATTACAAAACAAATTAACTACATCAAAACAAAATGGTAGCAGAGATATTAAGACAATGATGTTTTATGAATTTCGTGGCATTAATTTGGGGCCTGTAGATTCTATTCAAAATATATTTTTAACAGCAGAATACATAAATTTGAAGAAAACCAAAAACTTACAATTTCCATTTTCTTTTGGAAAATATAATGTACTATATTTTCCAAAAGAAAATACTTTGTTTTGTCTCTCATTCCGACAATTCCTGAGTGGGACACAAAAAGCCTTGTTTCTTTCACCTTCATAAAGTTAAGTGGTTAAACTCTTCATTTTTAGTAAATGCATCAAAGTAACATCAATTATACCATTTTTTTCTCCTAGTCATAGGTATTATGCATCTGTCTTATATCAACTTAAATAAAGAGAACTGTAAATAAATATGTTTTAAAATTAAATTACTTGGTATTTTTAAAAAAATCTCAGATATAAAATACCAAAAACGATTTTTTTTTACAGCTTTGGCTATAAAAGATTTTTTCCAAGACTTAGCTGAAGAGAGGCCGTAACTGAGGTTGACAGCAAATGTTCTTAATTATCTCCTAATTTACTAGTACTACACACTTATTCTTATCTGCCCAATAAAATTAACAAACAACTCAGTATTTATCAAAACTTCCTTACACAAACCTTATCAAAATCAATGCCCAGGGATTTTATTATTCTGCTAACAAATACAGAAACAGCAGCTACAACATCAGGACTTCGAGTTTGTACTGTTTCCTAAGAGTGAAAAAAAAAAAAAAAAACGGTTCAACAACAGCAGAGTTTAAATTAATTTAGGCAACAAGCTGAAGCAGTTTGCTAAGATAAAAACATTGTAAATATATTTACAAACATTGTATTATGGTTCATAATTTTAAATATAGAGAAATATTTGTTCAGTAATACAGAATTATAACATCCTTTTCCCTTTAAATTGTTTTCATATTCTCAAAGGAGCTCACATAGCATGATCAATAATTCCCCTTGCAATCTTGTTTACAATAGTATACATACTCAATGAAATTCTAATGAATGATAGAAAGACTTCTTTAATTTCAAGATGAACTTCCTAAACTGTAGATTTCAATGCTATGAAAAATAAGAAGGTGTGATTTCAATAAGACAGTCAAAATAGATTCACTAATTTCTTGAAAAATGCTTTCTGTTCACCGAGCCCATTACTCATGCAATGTAATATCAAAGAAGCCAAGATTTGGGATCAATGCTAAAACCATACAGAGAACAGTAGAAATGAATTCACTTAACAAATAAGGGAAGGAGCTTTGATTGAATGTGTTTTCTTACATTTTCATATAGAGGAGATTCTTGCTTTTGGAATGGTTATTATCCTATACATTTCTCATCTATCTGATAAGAAAGAATAGGATTGTAATGCCTTCCCATGGTTCTCAGGCATGCCTATAAGAGGAGAGGAGAAAAGAAAAGGAATCAAGGTGGAAACATGCTTCCTTACAGAGTGAGACTGGCACAAGAATAGAGGAAATGCATACATTGGAATTACTGCAATGGAAGGCTAAAAATAAGCCAAAATGCTAGGTCCATACTCCATTTTGGATGACAGGTAAATTGAAAAGCAAAAATCTCAAAGATAAGTTGGGTCAGCCAATGAAGGTTGTGGGGGAGGCGGGAGTATGGGCCAATCTGATTGTTTGTAAATAAAGTCGAAAAGGGGGATGGGTCATCATTCAGGCTAGACAATCAGTGCTAGAGGGAGACATCAGGGCTAGAGGGAAAGGAGGGGCAGATTTTAGAACAAGACAGTGGGGGCAGTAGTGGTAATTGGGAAAAAAAGGGGAGGGTTCTGTTTTACTAGTGGCATGATTATTCCCCAAAGGCACTACTTCTTCGATTTGTCTGAAGACAAGGTATGCATAGTTATTCACAGGGAGATCTGTTTAGAAATTTTAAAGCCTAAATAACGCGAAATGGTCAATATGCACCTTTCATAGATATTGAGTATAGTGGAGGGTAATATCGGTTGAACACTGAAGCATCATCACAAATGGAAATATAAAAAAAATGGATGTTATAATGATTAATATATCATCCTATACATAATTAAAAAAAAGGTCGTACGCAACACCAGGATTTCACATAAATTCAAACAACTTAGCTAACATAAGTAAAACAAGCATTATAACAATGGCACTATAACAAGACTACATAATTAATCATGTAAAAGTTCATATAAATTAAGAGTTCAAAAGGAAATTACTGCAATAGGAACAGTTTGTCCGGTTTTAAATCCACAAGACCTAGAAAGCATAGATTGTTGAACTATATATATTGACTCAATTTCAGGTGCTTGTGAAATGTCTTTTGGCAGCACCATCAGCCTAAGAAGAACGGCGGCATTTCCTCAAGATTTACCAAGTCTCCGACTGATCACAGGCAGGTGAGCAGGATGCGTTACCTCTTGACAGCCTCCTTTGTAAAGCAAAGCATGAGAAATGAAAAACGGAACTTATTTACAATATTCTTTTGGGTTTGCAGATGTAGGTTCATTGCTTAGGAGACCTATGGGGTTTTCTTGCTTAGCACCACCACGGATTCGGCACTGATAACAATTGTTGGTTTCGTGGGTACGAAAGTAGAAAGGAAGCACATACGTTGATACATCCACACTAACAGTGAAATTAATTGCCACTGAGAGATGCCAGTGAAACAAACCCTTAGCACTTTTTTGTAAGAAAGGGTAGACACACTTTTTGATATTCTCTTCACTGTGTGTGGGACTCAATTGTGGTGGATTCACTATTCCGTCTGTCCCTTTCTTTGTTTCCGTTGTTTTTTAAGAAACTCTATCTCCCTCGAAAAGTGACATCTCAAAGAAAGCAGCGATCTAAGGGACAAGTTTTGCCAAACTGTCTGAATGTATATCTGGGTACACCTTTACAAAGCCGTAAAAATGGGAGGAAAAGAAAAGGGTACGACTAGAATGCAGGTAATTCGAAAAGGGAAGGTGGGGGTATAATAAAGGTTGAACAAGAGGCTGAAATCAGAATAGATAGAGGAAATAATAAAAATTGATGCCATCTGGAGGGGTGAGGCCAGAGCAGAAAAGAAACACTTGAACAACATCTGTAGAGGGAGAGAGAGAGAGAGACAAAGGAAAAGCAGAGTTATGCAAAGCGATGCTTAGGGCATAATTCTTGTAATTCGCAAAATAAAGTCCTGGAAATAATGTTATCTGATAAGAAGAGGAAAAATGAAGGTGGATGTAGCAACAAGTTGGAATCATTACAGGATAATAATCAAATATTGGTACAGAATAGATATTTATTTTTTTTTTTTAAATTCTTAATTAAAATGTTGTGCCTTGTTGAAAATAACACTTTTAACAAATCCTGTTTTACTTTTTAAGTGAAAACACATGCTTTATATCAAACAACCTCTGCATTCTAAATGATTTTAAGTTCTTATAACTAATTATTTGTTGTTCTTGCAACTGCCTATAAATTCAAATTTACTTTAATTAACTTTTTTTTAACATTAGTAAAAGAAATAAATGCATTTCTTTTTTCTTTTTTTCCCTTTATATAAACATATAAATACATTATTGCTACTTAACAGCTGTGAAAATCAAGAAAACATTCAAGAAACAGCTAATATGTGAGAGAAAGACTTAACATTAATGTGACTTAAGACTGTGGCAAACCATAAAAGCACTTATATATTAAAAAAAAAAGTAGAATATTATTCTACTTGAGAAAAGGGCACGATAAATGGAGACCTGAAACGTCATAGTGAATGTTTTTTTTTAACTGCTTTTTTTATATATAAGTGCTTTTACAATTTGCCACAGTCTTAAATTTCAGCACTGTATGTTAAAACTTTTTAAAATATTAATGTGATTTTTTAAATAGCTTAAAAGCTTACAATAACCTGACTGGTAATTAACAGGCGTAACCTATAATTGATGTAAGAGATACAACAACTCGTATTTGAATATGCTTTTTTCTTTGTAAATTATTCAATAAAAATACACAAATAATAAAAATCCCAAAAAATTTAGTAATTTTTTTTAATAATTACCTCTGTTTGTAAATGTTTGTTGCATTGTGTGATCAGATGTACAACTGCATCAACAGCTAAATGGGTAGCAAAATTATCTGCCAAACACTTATACACTTGTGTTCTGGTTTCTTCTAATCTATTTCCAATTTATTTATAAAAAAAATTAATTTACTTATCAAAATCCTTTATTATATAATAAATAAATAAATAAATAAATAAATAAATAAATAAATAAATAAATAAATAAATAAATAAATAAATAAAATGTAAAGAGTAATTACAGGGTCATGATGACAGATTCTGGGAAAGAACCTCGTTGAAACTGTCCTTTAAGATAAGCATCAGCAGTATGAAGAAATGTATCTATTTTCTTACAGACAATAACTGCTTTCTCCATTGATTTATCAGAATATTCAATGTCTGTAATAAATACTGAAGTAAATCATTTCTAAAACTTAAAAATTATAATTAATTCTAAAGTATTAAAATTATTTGTTTTAAGAAAATATGACATTTAAATATTAAGAAGAAGAAAAAGAAAAGGAACAACAAAAGTAAAGGATCAACAGCAAAATTAAGTTGACAAAACAGAAAGTATTTATTTTGAAGGACTAAGGACGGAAGAGTCATCTATTACAACAAGTAACTGTAATATACAATGATTGTATTTTTTGTCTTAAAAATGTACCTAAAAGCCTCATCAAACATTCCTTAACTACTTTATAATACTTTCAATAGAAATGACAAGAGACATCATATTGTAAATATCATGGAATTTAATGTCCTTTTGTGAGATGGAACCACACATGGAATATTTAAAAAATATACACTTACTGATATAAAAAAAAATGTCCTGTCAATGGGTAGAGAGTCCCCTTCTCTACTCAGTATGGAATTGCTTTACTACCTTTCCTAGTGGCAAGAAAGTGAAGGTAGAACCAAGAGTTTTTGTGAGACTTCCTCATAGTACAGGATGGGAACTCTTCTTCAGTGGGAATGGCACTGATGAAGTAAGCTAACGCCACAAAACTCGACTCTGCCATTGGAGCACAATGGACTGGTCCTCCAAGTTGGGGGTTGATAATGGATCTAACTACCCCATATCAGAAAACATCAAAGTTACGAAACCTCAAAGCGAGCCTCGGATGGGACTGTCACATCGGTTATCAAATCGGAAAGAATATAAGGACAAGAATAATGGACATCGGAAAGGATCAAAAATGAATGATCTAATTACGTTGTACAAGATCTGAGAAAGATGAATATTGTTGGTTGGGGACCGATGACACAGGACAGAGCACAATGGAAGCTCGTTATTGAGGAGGCCAAGGCTCACACAGGGCTGTAGTGCCATAGATGATGATGATATAAAAAAAAATTAGCCCACTCAGAACCAATGATCTGGGAATGATGGAACTCATTATATGGCACCATCATAGCTAGTTGTGCCACTGATTGCAGTTGCATTGGGATTCCCCACTGAGAACTGCCACCAGGGGCATTAGTATCAATACGGCTGTGGTCATGTGAATGGCTGTCATATGACCATTGGTTCTTTATAATCACTGTGGTTGTGAAGTGCAAGTCTTTGAGTCCTCAGCATGCCTCGAAAATACATTCAACGATGTTCTGAACAACTGACAGAGTTTGAGAGAGGACGAGGGAGGCAGGCTGGTCGTTCTGTCAAATTGGCCACTATTTGGACAATTCTGAATGACGGTGTTGGAAGCAATAGAGACATGAAAGAACACAAGTGCAGGAAAGGCACTGGGGGAACTAGGCAGACTACCAAAAGACAGGGCTGTGTCATCGTCTACTGGCGAGAACTGATCCAAGGGTGTTCCTGTCTCCCATCCAGAGACGTAGTGATTCATCCAGAGACATGTAGTGATATCACTAGAAATCCCTGTGTCGACCCACATGATTGCAAGGTAACTTGTAGAACGAGTCTTGCATTCTCAGCACTCCTTAAGCTGTCTGCCATTAACACCTCACCATTTGAAGTGGTGTGATGAGCAGTGGAATGGACGGCTGTGGACTGGCAACGAATCGTGTTTAGTGAGAAATCCAGGTTTTGTCTAAGCACAGACAACCACTGTCCCCAAGTAGGGAGAAGCACTGGACAGTGCACAAATCTGGACTTCACTGCCAGCACTGTGGTGTCATGGTGTGAGGAGACATCTTCTGCAATTCTAGGTCTCCACTGGTAGAATCAGGGGAACATCGATGTTGCAGCGGCACATTCAGGAGTTTCTATGGCCTCATGTGCTTCCCTTCATGAAGCGGCTAAAGCAGTCCATTTTCCAACAAGATAATGTCCACCCACATATAGCACGGATTTCCGTGGACTGCCTCCATCCTGTCAATACTCTGCTTTGGCCCACGAAGTCTCCAGACTTTATGCCTATTGAAGATGTATAGGACCAGCTGGGACAGCAGCTTCAGCCATCAACAGTTTTGAGCAATCTGGAGCAACAGTTCCAACATCCATGGGAGGATCTTCTTCAAGATAGCACTAGATACCTCTATTACTCCATTACCAAGCCGTATATCTGCATGCAACCATGGTAGGGATGGTAGGATGCAGTACAAAAGGGACTATTGCTCTGTAATGTTTTGCCTGAATAGACAGCCCATTTGCTCTTATATTGTAATCAGTCATTTGCATTATCATTCTCATTACCTATGGCAAGTGTCATTCCATTTCAACTGCTGTTTCTGGGTCCACTAATTTTTTTGGCAATCTCTTATATAGTTATCCGGATCAGTCTTTGTCTAACGCACTTCTGTAATTCACTTCTTCTGTGTTTGGAAAACAATTTTAATTTCCTGTGAAAATAGAAATAATTTCTACAATGAACATCCATGACAGGAATTGAACTTGCAACCTTCTGATCCGAAGAGGTCTTATCCATTAGGCCACGGAGACTATATTCAAATTATTGTTGTTAAATATCTCTTATCACTCCATCTGTGTGTGTGACGCAATGACAGAAGAACCAGAGGGAAAAAAAGAAATAACTCATTAATTTTAGCCTAATAGATTAAAATTTAAATTTCAATGTTCATTTTTTTTAACTGACTACAAGCGCAGGCCAGACGAGAATTGATGCAGAAGCTCTCCCTCAGCAACGATCTGAAGAGTTGTTAAGAGACATGAATGAAGAAATTAAAAATAATATTAAAACACAGAAAAAAACTTCTACTTAAAATACTCTATCTCAACTAAAAGCTGTTACATTGTTTTCCCGTCATTGTTGACAGGGCATATACGCTAGTGAATGTATATAGATCAGGGGAAGCCAACGCTCCACCAATTCTGAGATATTTGACATTGGTTTCATTGATTTTCAAGTGTTAGCTTATTAACTTCCAGTTGTTCAATTTCAAAGGAAACACTGATGTGGAATAATGCTTAAGCAGTTGATCTGAGATATAAGAATCTAGGATTTCATTATCCTGTGAGGTAATTTTTTTTTAATAATTCCATTTCTCTTCCTTTTCTGTTTCTTATTTTTTAAAGACAATGTAATTTATTGTTTGTTTTTTTCCTCCTGGTTAGTTATTACTATTAAGCAGAAAAATTAGCGAAACTCAAGAGAAAAGCGCATTAGTATAGGAAAGAAAGAAGACAAGATTAAAAAAAAAAAAGTTTCTTTAAATTACATATATATATTTTTGTTTTTCTAAATTAAAGTACTTCTAATTAAAAAAGAATTAAGGAGAATATTATTTAGTCATTTCTAATCATATCATTTTTTGCCTAATGTTCATAACAAAACTGGGAAAAAAATTACTATATGTTAAATAAAGAAAAAGAAGAAAAAATGACAGAAGAAAAAAAAAGAAATGGAATTAAAAATAAAAATGCCCCATAGCAGAATTCAAGCCTGGATTTTTAGATCTCAGAACTGCTGGCTTAAGCATCATGCCATATCAACATTTCTTTGAAATAGAAGAATAGGAAGTTAATAGCTGATATTTAAAATCAATAAAAGCAATATCAAATATCTCAAAATCAAAAGGTTTCATAAATTATTTGTTTTAAATCTATTTGACTACAGAGGCCATATTTTAAGCCACAACTGAATCACTGGTTCACCAAAATTCCTCTTTTAAGCTATTCTACTTTGGTTAATTTCTCAATCTTCTGGTAATATATAACTGACATCAAAAAACATTATATTCAAAGGAAATTAAAAAGAATTCACAATAAATTTTATATTTAAACTGTTGATGGAAGAACATCTTCTTTCAATTTGTGAGATAGCTTTAATCTCATTCTTTTCTAACCCAGAAAAGAATAATTCCATTGTCTGAAGTCTTTTCTTCTAACATCAACACTAAACAAGTTTCCTAATACTGTTTACCAAAGTGGTTTTATTGTCTTCAGGTTAAATGATCTTTGCTTATTGCATTTTTTTTTTTTAAATTAAAAAAACAAAAACAAAAAAAACACTATTTTCTTAATCCTTTAGGCCTAATCAAAATTTTTAATAATGACCCATAAAAAAAAAAAAAATCAAATATTACTTACGATTCATATAAGGTGTTTGGAGGCACAACATACGCAAATGGTTGGGTGAATTCTTTTTCAAAAAATCTTTTATACTAATCACATTTCCCAAACTTTTGGACATTTTTTCATCATTTTTCAAATGGAGATGACCTGAAATATAACAAAAGATTCATAAGTTTTCTTTCATAAAAGTGGTCCAACATTCATATTATCATAACATAACTCTGTGACAATTGAGATATACAGGTTGATCCATAGAGTACTGGAATAATAGTCCTATAAAGAACGAACATCGAAATATTTTTCTGTCAAATTCGGTGTAAAAAAATAAAATAAAATAGGCATGGATTTGTGGATCGAACGTGCAATTCTGAGTCGAATGATGGGGTCCCTAATTTAGCCTTTTTTCTGCCCCTATGAAAAAAAATGGTCTAGTTAGCAACCTTCACAACCGGAAAGAGCAAGGAAAGGAAAGCGAGATTAGAATAGGC
>JAFIDM010078607.1:2545-20005 GCA_023159025.1 Thereuonema tuberculata | reverse complement strand
TTTTCGAGAGATCCCCGAAATGCCATTGTGGTCTTTAATTTTTTTATAGTGCTTTTTCATATTACGCCACTTCTTGTTGCACTGCTCTGCCGAAAATTTCACTTTCCAACTAGTTGTATTTGTTTTGAGATTTGATCCCATACAACTTTATTTTTATACTTGGGGGAAACCAAGTTTTCCCTCAAGTAGTATATGGGGCACTTGGCGTTAAACGTATTTGGGCACTTGGCGTAAATTAGCTCACGTGAACTAGGTATTTTTAGGGGGGGAGGTGCAACAAGGGGACCTTTTGCGTAAATTAGCTCACGTTAACTAGGTATTTTTAGGGGGGAGGTGAAACGAGAGGGGGCATTTAACGTAAATTTGCTCACGTGAATAATAACTAGTTATTATTATGTAAATTCGATGCTGCTCCTACAAGAAATTTATTTTTACAAGAAAATATATTTCTTTATCCTTTCTATATTTACTATGGTTGGTGGTTTAAAAGAATTAAATCTCTTGCCCTATTATCGCTATGATTCTGAACGGCCCTGAATACTTTTAGAATAATTTTTTCTTTCTCCTGGGATCATTTTTAGCTATTCTAACGAGATCACAATCACCGATTTCTAGAGCCTTCATTTCTTAGTTTCTATTACATCTAACTGCATGAGCATGTTCACTGGCCCATTTTCTAGCAACCGTTATTCTCTTAGCTAAGTCTAGGATATAATCTTCCTCAAATTCGTGTGGATTTTTGAACTCAAACCTGCTTGCTTAAGAGTTGTTATATTTCCTCGGAATTCCTCGTCCTAAAACAATTATGGTATATTAAATTTAGATATCAATAAGCAAACAAATTCAGATGTAAAGAGTTGGAGAAGAGAGAGAGAGAGAGAGAAACTCTCGGGATCCCCATTTTGAAAGTCTCTCCAATCCCAAAATAACTCGTCGTGATTGGTTGTTGATTTTTCTTACACTCTCTTACGGGTGTGAACTGAACTAACCAACAAAGGTTAAGTGACGAAGGTCAAATTAGTGACCTACTTTAATTCCCCGTGGGGAGGAATTACCTCCGCACTTCCTTTTTTAATTTGAAGAGTGCAGATGTGAAACACTTCACAGCATGATTAGCACATTCCACCTTTTTAACAATTTTACCGTAGTCAGATGATCTTCTATGAATTCTGCTGTTTGAAGATTATTATCCATATCCATATGATCATCCATATCTCGTGGTTTTTTTTCTCAGAACTCTTCTTCTTTTCGGTGACTGTTTCACTTTGAGTCTTTTTTTGGTCTCTAGCTGCTTTTGTGACTGCTAGTATAGTGGCTGCATAAACAACTCTTCTTTCTACTTTATCCCGTAGATGATCTTCCAATTCTGCCGTTTGAAGATTATTATCCATATCCATATGATCATCCATGTTTATAAGTTCCTAAATTAATTAGTTTGTTTTATTAACTTGATGTGTGAGGTCAACTCTTGCCATGTCTAAATATCGAAGTCTTCGAAAACAACTTTTGAGAATACCAAAAGCCCTTTCAATGACACATCGAGACTTCACATGGCACTCATTGTAGAACAGTTCTCTTTCGGTTGAGTGGCCATTATCTCTATAAGGACTTAATATGTAAGCCGTTAATGGATAAGCAGCGTCACCAAGCAAGTGATTCTAAAATGGTACTTTATGTTAAGGGTTCGCTGCCAACTCCTCACCAAGATCCGCAAGACGGAAACCCTGGCATCATGTACCCTCCCCTACTTGGCCAGCATAGCAATCAGTAAAGATACAGCTGTAAAAAAAAAAAAAAAAAAAAGGGAATTTATTAAGTTTCACAAGCATGGAATCAATTACATAATATACTAATGTCATTTTTGCATATTGTTCAGACATACATATGAATGAACACTCAATAAAATAAATTTATGTTGTTAAAAATTGTAACAATTTCTCTTAATGAATTTAATACTTAAATAAAATATCAGAACATTCGTGAAAAACACGACATTAACAGTTGTTAATATAATTGTACTTACCGATGATCACAAACAGCTTGCAGGACCACGGAATGAACTCCTTTATTATTTACATAGGACTCTGCATTCCTGACAGGTGCCTTAATGGGAATATGAGTGTCGTCAATAGCCCCAATAACATTAGGAAAGTTGCTCTTCTCGGCAAATCCTTCAGTTACGGCGGCAATTCTGCTCCCAGTTGGCCATACAATCACCTCAGGGGCCAGTTGGAGAAGACCTGAACAAATGATGTCCATGCTTTTCCAAACTGTTTGCTTGGGAATCCCAAAGCAATCAGCAATAGACCTAATAAATCAATTCCAATTATATTATAATACGCCAATGAAATATAAACTTTGTAGTTCTAAATTTCAATAGTTAGTGCGAAGTATGAACTATATAGTATTATCGTTTTGTTAATAAAAAATATATATATGAGCCATTAATTTTGAAAGTTGGGAAAAAAGAAATTAAAAAAAAAAAGTTACAGCTGGTTTTTATTAGAAATTAATTTAAAATTTCGGTTCATAATCAATTCACAATCATATCTATACATAACAGTGTGAATTTTTAATGATAGTTTATTTTGGTCAATGATATATTTATAGTTTGTTGATTTCTAAAGTGAGGCAAGTCCACTGTAAATAAAATAATTTTAATAAAAATTGAAAAGCATGCTATGTTAATTAGTTTCCATAGTTACAGAGGAGCTAACAATTATTTTTCTCAATCAATAAGTAATGTGAAACTAAAATTCTGTAAGTATTGTTAAACTATAATATTGTGGGATGAATCAACTGCATCCAGAGGATCACAAGAATTAGCTTCTTGTTGTTTAAAATCATCTACAAAATGTGACAACTAAAAAACATGTTATCACTTATAGCTCCTAATAATTTTTTTATTACAATTAAACTCTTGAAAAAAAAGAAAATCAACATTTTCATAAAAACATTGCTTTTGAAAGTGAGGGAAGTCCATTGGGCCCTATTAAAACAAAGTGTTTTTTGTTTAATAAAAATAGTATAATAATTATTGCTTACTAAAATTTTTAAAACATTAATTACCAAACACCCAAAGTGCCATTCATTAAACGAATATCCATTGCAGTCGACGGCCTGCCCTTCCCACGAGGGGAGATTTCATCATGTGAAAGCTTAGACAAAGAATCCAATTTTAGTTACATTTTATAAGTCGCTACATTTAATAAATGATCGATTGTTTTAAAAGAATACAATATTTTTTGTAATTTTATATTTACCTTATTCAATACCCACTCAAATGTTGCTCAACTGTTGCGAAAATGAGCTTTGAACTCGCTCATGGAATACGCCGGAACAATTTCTCTTGCATAATTCTCTATCCTTGCTTTCTTTCTACCTCCATTACTGTACATTGATAAGAGAATAATCTCTTCATCTGACGATGATGAGGAAACAGATGAGGAATGATTTGATTCACTTTCTAACAATGAATAAAGTTCTGATTCAACTTCTAACAACAAATCCACAATCTTGGCAGCCATCTTTGAACACAACCGTAACCCACGCCGTCTATAAAATGAAGGGCTGGGGAGTAACCAGGCTCCTACGTCAGAGCAGCCTGTCACGTGACAACCGTAACCGGAGTGTTGTAACCGATACTGTGGTAACATTTTATAGACGCACCCTTCGTTGTCGAACCAGCGACGGGCGGTGTCTGTTAGGGCGAAAGATAAGCATGTCAACTTGTTGTCGTCCGTCCATCCATTAAATCTTGTTACTCGCTCGAAGTCTCGAGCCAGGCAAGGGAATCAGTTGATGTGTCGGAAAATGGGGTGGGTTCCCGGTATCTTACGGCAGGTAAGGTTCTTGTAGGTCCCTGTTAATTACCTTTTGTATCTTCAGTGACATTCTGGGCTATTATTACTGGTTCCTCAGTGTAAAATTCTCTAAAAATGAAAAATGTTACATATGAGGTTTCCTGAACCCGTCAGACAGGTGGTGGATGATGGTTTACTGGCCTCGCCAACGGTGTAAGAGTTTTTCGGCAAGGCCTACTCTGGGAGTCGGGCTAAATATGAGGACGAGGTCTCCGGAATTGTAGTTAACCTCCCGCCTATGGTGATCGTATCTGCGTTTGGCTTAACCTTGAGCATCTGTCACGAACTGGCGGGCGATAGTGTTTGCGTCGTCGAGGCGGCAGCTAGCAGCGTGTCTGGTGTCTGCTGAGGGTGGCGGCCGTGAACGAGGAAGGAGGGTGTGAATGATGTAGTCTCGTTCTCCGCCGTGTTGAATGCATATGTGACAAACGGCAGGATTTCATCCCACTTCAAATGGTGTTTGTCAACATACATAGACAACATGTTGGCGATTGAATGATTTTTCCGTTGCCCCATTCGTCTGTGGCCTGTACGGTGATGTGCGGCTGTGTAGTGTTTGGCTCATGGTGAGGACTTCCTTCATTATGGTGCTCAGGAACTGTGCGCCTCGTTCATTGATGATAGATGCCGGTGGTCCATACCGTAGAACAATGTCGCGAACGAAGAAGCATGCGACTTATAAGTTCCTAAATTAATTAGCTTTATTTGTTTATTACTTTGTTTCTTCGATATTTTAGCATCTGTGATATTTCTAGTTTACATTCCCCAAAATCTACTACAGCTTTGTATTTGTTTAAAATGTCCGCTCCTAATGTAGCATACACATCCTTAACAATGAGCTCAAAAACAAACATTGCTTCCTTAATTTCTAGAGATCGTAAGTGAATGTCACATATCTGTCTTTCATAGTTAGTATTTACAATTAAAAGAAATTATCATACTTCTTTGTTTAGTGGTTATTTTGCTATTGCAAATAGATACATTAGCTTCTGTGTCTATAAGAATTTTTCCTAATTTATTATTTATTCTTCCTTATGTGTGGCATGTTGCGTAACATGACAATAGGAATAAGTATTTTCTTTTCTTTCTTAATTATTATATATTCCCTTTGTGTCATCATTTGGTCTACAAGTAACAGGTTGCACTAGTTTAAAATTTTGGCTTCTTAAATTTTCTAATTTAGTTCTGCATTTATCTGCAGTGTGACCTAAACGGTTATATCTCAAACATTTTATTTTATGTATTAGTGTTTGTCGATTGGTATTTTCTGTTACCATTCCTGAAATTAGCGTTACTGTTTTGACTCCAGCTAGTATTTGGACGTTTGTCCTTAGTGTTATTTGAATTTCCTAAAGCTAATTTTTCTTGTAACTTCTTATTCTCTTCCTGTAATGCATTTAATTTACTCAATATTTTCACCTTCGTTTCTATTACATCTAACTGCATGAGCTTGTTCACTGGCCTATTTTCTAGCCAAATTGATTCTCTCAGCTAAATCACGGATGTAATCATCCTCAAATTCGCGTGAATTTTAGTGAATATAAAAATCCGCTCGTTTACTGAACGAATCCATATTATTAAGATGCTGATAATTTCTAAAGGATTCTACATTGGCCTCTGTCAGAAATCGAAGAGGAACCTCATCACAGTAGCCTAGGAGTAATGTCTTACCATTTCACACGTCTGGGAGGATAGAGCGAGAGCGAGAAACACGCAGTTCCCCTTTTTAAAGATCCCTCCAACCCCCCAAAAAAACGCGTACCGATTGGTTGATGAATTTGACTCACGACTTCGTACGGGAATAAACTGAACTACAAGAACAAAGGATTTTGAGATCGTTCGTCAAGTTGGGGGTCAAGACCTCTACCTACCCCAAACTCAGCAGGGGTCCCAACCATTAGGGCACCCCTGATTTTTTTTCCATAGCTACAAAGTAACCTTGGTTGTTTTTTTTTTTTTCCATAGATACAAAGAATTAAGATAAATTCGAATACAATCTCAACTAAATTAAATTATTACAATATAATATCGGTAATGTTTCAAATAAAACTTTTCTTATTAAATACAACTCCTAAGCATACTCTACATATACATTGTTATTACATTGGATCAAGTGCTGAAAATGAATTTACATACATTTTAGTTCCACATTGTTTTGCACTATTTCTTTCTATAAAATACATTAAAATATAATTCTTTCTTAAGCACTAAATACATATTCAAGCACACATGATTATTTTGCTATATTTTGAAATATCAAAAGAAATAATTTGATCTACAAAAAAAATTGTTATACTATAAAACACATCTCATTCATAAACAAATTATAAGATATTTTTACTCAGAAAAGACAATTGCTACTTTGCTCGAGCTTTTCTTATTAATAATTTATACATTACAAAACAATTAATTTTTACAATAATACTTGTGTTGGTTACATATCTCCCTCCCTAGGTAAAGAAAAAGAGACACAAAATAGAATTCAGTTTAATATTGATGGTCTCCTTTTTGTGATGTAAAGAGTCAACATTGTCACTCACTGTCCGTGTGTTCATTCTGTCTCCAATATGCACTATTGTATATTATAGAGTCCCTTAGTCTTAATGGCATGTTTATTTCAGTCCTTGATGCTGTTCTTGTGCCATATTTATGGTTACTACTGGTTGTAGGTTGAGGATTATCCAAATTTTGGCAGGTTGGTTCTCACTAATATTTTCTCCAATATCGTCAAGATCAGAATCACTCGTGCCATCTTCACATTCATCACCCACATCTATTTGATCCTGAGACTGTTCAATCTCATTGGTAGTGAAGTATTGTGATCCCAAAGATCCCGAAAGTTGATGCAACTGATCATAGCTGTTGTCATTTATGCTGTTCCTTCTGTTTAACCTATCAGATCTGCGAGGGATGAAGAATTCTTCTTCACCATCATCCTCATCGTCTGTGGTGGAGATCACAGGGTTGGAGCTGATTATTTTCTGGTTATTTCCTTGCGTGTGTCTCTTATAGTACCTATCTCTACCACTATTCTTATTCTGTCTTTCTATATATTTCTTTAACTTTTCTCTATTTACAATTGTTGGTGGTTTAAAGCTATTAATCTCCTGTATTTTTACATTAGTTTCACCTATTAATTCTATGATTCTAAACGGCCCTGAATACTTTTGAGAAAATTTGTTTTTTCCTTTTGGATCATTTTTAGCTATCTTAACTAGAACACACTCCCCAACTTCTAGTGGAGTATTGTGCCTTTTTCTACGAAGGTTTTCACTTTCGTTTCTCTTACACCTAACCGCATGAGAGTATTCACTGGCCCATTTTCTAGCCATAGTGATTCTATTAGCTAAATCTAGGATGTAATTTGTAATTAAACGAGTGTTATTATTTTGTGAGGAGAGAAAATGAGGAAAAGACCCCGCAATTACAGGATTAAATTTGTGGCTTTAATGTAGCAAGACAGAGAAGCACACTAACAATGATAGACTTTTAACATTCTAAGGGGAAAGCCCCTGTAAAAGATTGCGGGATTACAAGGTTACTGAAAATTACAAAATGTAAAATCACAAGGAAATGAATTTATTAAAAATGAGAGTGTGGCTCAAGTGAGAGAATGCGATAAAAACAAGGGGAGGGAGAGGTCTAGTAATTCAAAGCACTACTTGGTAAGGGGACGGGGAAGTACAACATCGCAGAAGGGGGAAGATGGGGGGTGGGAAAAACACCCGTAATTACAAGATTAGGTTAATGGCCTTTATATGGCAAAGCACAAACAAAAAAAACTTTGCCAAAAGCGGGGAAAAGTTATACATTTTGAGGGGATGACCCTATAGAGGGTTTACGGGTTTACAAATTTGGGGGTAGGGTTACATGAAAAGTAAAGTGGCGGGTTACCTAACTAAACTATAACATGAAACGAGGGTATGGGAAGGAGGTCGTGGAGTAAAGCAAGACCATGGGCCAGGGGACATTGTATGCTGCTTTTAAAAATAAGGTGACACAAGATCGTTGTCCTCTATGAGGGAGGGGATTTTGGCCAGCTCCGCCCTGGAGACGGGGGCAAGTTTTTTAGAGATTCGCCGCAAGGCGAAAGCTGGGGAAGCCCAAATGGAGTGGGACTCTAGTCTCTTGCGGAATCGGCTCAAGGCTTCGAGAAACCTGCTTCTATCGAACCGGGAGGAGATGATGTGTCGATAGAAATCTTTGTGCCCCAGCACCACGAGTAAGGAATTACTTTTCAGCCTAACCATTGGAATATTACAGTATGTGTAGAAGAGTGAGATCCACACTTTCTGATGGAGAAAGATGAATACGTGTTGGGGACTGATCCCGAACACCACGGTGCAATCGAGCTTGGGCAGCGAAGGCCCGGCTCCCTCCTCCAGTTGCGCTCACCACCCCAGGCCGAACTGTGATAACCGCTAAACTTGATCTAACTAATCCTCTTTTCTCAATAGTGTGGCCTAGGAGCTCCACTTGGCTGCGGATGAAAATAAAAAAATTATAATACCTATGGTGCGGAGGGGCTGTCCATTGGCGTGAAGGTCAAGTGATGTGACCTTCCAATATTGCAATTTTTCTTTCTTCCTCTCCATTTTTCCTCATTTCATTAAGCAATATCTTCTCCCAAATCTGTAAAATAAAAGTAACAACATTAATTACTGACAAGTTTTTAAAATAATCAGTTTGTACTTATTTTTTTATTTCCATATTAACATATTTATTTATTGAATTTATTATGGAAGAGGACACTGGTAAATTTACGTTGCCTACTTGCTGTTCTTTTTTAATGTACAGTACATGGGAAACAGATGGCACTCTAATGAGTGCCATAATTGTTTCCAGTTGCCTATGTCCGCAACCAGAAGATGTCGACCCCCAAACGGCAGCCGAATTGATATCCAGGTCATTTCCCTTCGTCTCCTCTTTCACATTTTGACACCCACTGTTTTTTAATACAGTGGGTACATTTAAACAGTAATTTTGATGAAAGTCCATGCCGAACTTCATGGCTGAAAAACATTTTACCTGCGGCATCATTAGGACATTGCAGAGAAATAAAGAAATAGCTGACATTTACGTAACTTTTCTCAAAAAACTTACAACTGCTAATAGATCATGCGAAGGGGTTATTCCACGTCAAATGAGCAAATGCCTCTCAGGTGGGAAAGTTTATAGAAACACGTTAACAAATTAAATGAAAATCCATTGAAACACGATTATTTAATCAAGTAATTAAATTTGCAATCATGTTTAGATTTTTTTCTTGAAATGATTGTTTTATAGGATCGAAAAAAATAAATTACA
The DNA here is from genome assembly GCA_023159025.1 of Thereuonema tuberculata. Taxonomy (NCBI): domain Eukaryota; kingdom Metazoa; phylum Arthropoda; class Chilopoda; order Scutigeromorpha; family Scutigeridae; genus Thereuonema; species Thereuonema tuberculata. Next base: position 10,835 of record JAFIDM010078607.1, on the reverse strand, counting down.
TGTGGTTATTTTAACATATACATCATTTAAAAAACTTGTAGTAGTTATCTTATCGGTGTCTTTCAAGATCTTGAATGCTGATTATAAAATGCCCTAAATCAACTACACTTCTTGATTTTAAATCTGCAGTCAATGCGGCTGTTCCATTTTTAGCTAAAAAAATCTTTTAAGGTGGATACAGAAATACAAAAACATATTTATCATAGTTCCTGGAATGTGATGTTGAAGGCTGGGGATTAGTGAGATCTCCCAGCACCAAACCCCTACTAACTACTAACTGTCGCTGAAGGATTTATATCTGGACGACAATTTAAAATTTCTTCCATGGCATCGAAAAACTCCCATGATTTTCGAGAGTTCCCCGAAATGCCATTGTGGTGTTTAATTTTTTTATAGTGCTTTTTCATATTACGCCACTTCTCGTTGCACTGCTCTGCCGAAACTTGCACTTACGTTGTATTTGTTTTGAGATTTGATCCCATACAACATTATTTTCATACTTGGCGGAACCAAGTTTTCCCTCATTTTCTCTAAACTGCGAAATTAAGAGCAGGCAAATCTCCTTCTTCCATACTCTTTTATCTGCAAGGGAAAAAAATAGTATAAATTGACAATAACTTAACTACAATAATAAATGTAGTGTCTTGAAAAACAAAATGAAAAAAAAAGACCATACCATCACCAACTCCACTCTGAAGTACTTCCCCAGTCCCACTTTGAATTTCACCTAAGAAATAAGTACAAATAAAATAACTTTTTTCAGATACATTTTAAGCCAGTTGCCAAAACTTCTGGTCATATTTTTCCTTAAGTAACTGTAGTGTTGATATTATTATTATTATTTGGTCAAAAGCAAATGAACACTTTTCAAAGTTTAAAAATAAGCTTTGATATTCAGTAACGAGATTCAAGGCTCATTTTCTTACATGTCTGCTGAACTTAATAAAAAAAATTGAAAAATAAAAATACACCAAAATAGATACTTACGTGAGATCTTCCTCAACAAACTGAGATACCCCAAATATCCTACCAATGTAAAAGTCATTGGCCACTTTTATAACTCTTGGATTCACTCCATCGTACAGAACACGGCTTAGTATGTATTTTATCAAATACAACCGAACCTGGTAGGTATCATAATTATTAATTTACTTGATTAACAGAAATCATTTAATCTGTTGATTTTACTTTATATGCAATCTACACAATCATTTCAATCATAAAAAAAAAATGAAAATCTTCAACTTACTTGCTGTAGTGTAAGTAATTCAATAGTGGAAAATTCCAATTGCTAGTTGACTTGATATTATCCCTGCTGCTTCTAATTTTTGTATTAATGTCTCTAGTCTATCATGGTAAATATTTGGAATTCTGTACTGTTTTCAATATATAGGTTTATTAGATTGAAGTGGAATGTGATGTGGTTGTACTTTTGCTTCTTTTAATTTTGTGATATCTTCCACGAAAATATGTGTGAGCTGTTATGATTTCTGTTAATTTCTCCAGCACTTCCGGTTGATTTAAATCAGTAGTCCATTTCTGAATCAATTCATTAATGTTGGTGTAATCTCTGCTTCTTTTTCTTTTAATAATTTCTCCCAGTTCTCGAGGTGCAGTTTCTCGGCGTTCATGGAATCAAGTTTAGATAGTTGCCATCTATGAATCGTTTCCATCGCCTCGTTGTAAGATCTTTTAAAACACAAATTTTCTTGTTCCAAACTTGCAACAGACATGTTAGTTAGCTTACTGTCCCTCACTACTCTGTCGCGTCCGTACTTGCTGCTCATCAGCTGTATCTTCACTCGTCTGACTTCTTCATTGAGTGAACGAATTTCTTCTGACTTTAGTCGACCGATGTTTTGGTCTTCTAATCTGGATGTCATCATCTCAATCTGCTTCTCTAACTGAGTCACCTGTATCTTTAGTTGCTCCATCTCAATGCTCACCTGTGTCTTCTCAAATTCTGCTTTGCCTACCTGTATCCTCCGGCTCTCCACTTCCTTCTGCAGCTTCATTTCCTTGTAGATGAACTCTTTCTTTTCGGATTCCAGCACCTCTCTTCAATTGTTCGATGCATTCTTCAGGAGATGCAGTGAAGATCGAGCATCTCTTGCACTTCTGTGATTCCTCAGCGAGTTGTTGCGCAACGTGAGCACTGTACTTCTTCTCCATATCGCAAAGATCCAACTCCTTGACATGTAGTCTTTCCATAGCCTCCTTTTATACTGTTTTTCGGGTTTAATTGCTGCAACTTGTAACCTGTATTTTAGTGCCCTGGATTTAAAATTGATGCCTATTAACGTCTGCTTTTTAGCCCTAGAAACTCTTGAGGCTTCTTTCTATTGATTCCTAGAAAGGAAATTTCCTTATTAATATTTTCTGGTTGTTAAAAGAAGCCTCAAGAGTTTTAAATTTCCTACTTTCGAGTTGCCGGTAATCAATGCAGAAGCGCCACGACCTGTCTTTCTGTTGGTCCAGCACGAACGGTGAGCTGCAAGGGTTCTGGGAGGGTCGAATGACGTTCTTCCGCAGTATGGCGCGGGTTTCCTACTCAATAGCCGCTAGTTCCGTGGGTGAGACTCGATATAGCTTCTGACGTAACGGGCGGCCGTTCGCCTATATCAATGTGATGGGCAGGAGGGGTGGTTCAGCTTGTCCTCGTGCATTGGTTCCTCGAACAGGCAGCGGTATCGAAATAGTTGCAGTACCTCACGTGCTTCCCTTGGCGACAGGTTGGGGTCAATCATTCACCGGAGCTGCTCATCTTTTAACCCAGTGTTCTGTGGCGTAGGTGTTGGCGTCTGTTTAGCATCCAGGGCCGTGATCGAGTGCGGCTGTATTTGTTCGATCGTCGCGACTGTTTGCCGGTGGGATTGCTGGGGCTCTGGAGATCTTTGTGATCCAGAGAAGGAGGTTGGTCTCCGGGAGAGTTACGACTGCAGCGGGAAAGGTGAGGGAGGTATGAGCGGGTAGGTCAGGTGTGGGTAGGATAAGAGACGGACCTGTAATGTCCGGGGTGGGACAATTTCTATGACTGCGGTTGATCTCGGTAGGACAATGGTGGTCTCTGAGGCGGTACACATCAATTGGGTTGTGACTGTGTTTTTCTCATTGTTGAGGGCGTCGTCGTTTGTTTCCTCAGTGTTCGGAAGGGTAAATGTGACTGCCACATTTTTTTTTTGGTCGTAAGGTGAATTAGAAATAGTGGCACAAAAAAAAAAGCTTTTTTTTTTTTGGTCGGAAGGTGAAGAAAAAGGGAAAATTTAGGAAATCCCCGCAAAATGGAGAGTACGGAACTGACGTGAATTTAGAATTTGTGAGGAAGAAACCATGAAACAATAAACTAAAAAATTATAAATACCCGATACTTCATGATGATCAGAGAATGATGAAACTTTTGGGATTCTCACTCAGGATAATATATTTACAATCTCCCAATTTTTGATTGTCAAATATATTGTGAATATTATTTTAAAAATATACATATAAAATTTAAATAAAGTCACAATGTTATTTATTCGCAATTGGTCCGGGGGAAATTGAAAGCATGCAAGAAATAAGGGGATACAGGCGGTGGGGAATTTGAAAAGTATGAAGTAGAAAGGCTGGGTACAGTTGATAAAGATGAATGTTGTGTCGAATGATGGAAAGTCGGTAGATAAGAAGGCGGGGGATGTGAAGTAGAAGGATTAATAGAAATGTTATTGGAAGAGGAGAAAGTGCAAGGGTTTTGTCTTATTGTAAATTTACGCACAACTTCCATTATTTCAAATTTGGCCTGGGATTTTTCTTCAACTGATAGTTTTCTTAGTAAAGGGAGAATGGAATCTCTTCCTGTAATGCATTTATTTCACCTTCGTTTCTATTACATCTAACTGTATGAGCGTGTTCACTGGCCCATTTTGTAGCAACCGTTATTCTCTTAGCTAAGTCAAGGATATAATCTTCCTCAAATTCGTGTGGATTTTTGAACTCGAACCTGCTTGCTTAGAGTTGTTATATTTCTTGGGAATTCCCTCGACCTAAAACAATTATGGTATATTAAATTTAGATATCAATAAACAAACTAATTCAGATGTAAAGATACATATCATGCATAAATCTAATGTAATTGAGGTTTCAAATAAAACTGATATTTCCTGATACAGTAGACACTCGCTAATCCGGCACGTTCGGGACTTCGGCAGTGCCGGATTACTGAGCGCCGTCTAAAAAAATCATCCAACTGGTCTAGTTTAGGCTTTTTGAATGTTTTTCATGACTCCACGTCTTTTACCGCCACAGTTTGAGATGCGAACTTTTTAAGTTGTTCCTTATTTTTTTTAATGTGTAGGTTATTGAAGAACCAACATTGTATTCTTCCATAATCTTATTTCTATTCTCACCTTTCTCAATCCGATCAATTATTTCTAGCTTTTGTTGTACTGTAAGCGTAACATGTTTATGCTTCACTGCTTCTTTAGAGGTGCTTGGTTTAGAAAACATTGCACAGAAACTCAACTCAAACTCACAACACTGAACGTTCATGGGAAAGCGACACTGTAACATAGCACTGACAAGTAGCACTAGACGACACAAAATGGCGGACGAAGATTTGTCATCACTGCCGAGTACGCCCGACCTCAGCCGATTGCCCGCGAACGTGCCTGAACTCTACCGAATGAAAGGCTTATTCGGGGAAAAAAAAACAAACCTTAGCCCGATGCCAGATTATTGAATGTGCCGATTAGCGGGGTTTTACTGTAATTTCACATAGTATAAGACAATAGATCGATAACAAGATTAAGAAAAATATATATTTCTAAAATTGTAAAAAATGAACTGTTATTATTGTTATGAACCTCACCTCAATGCAGGTTCAGTTCTCAGCTGCATTTCCTTAAATCTAAAATTATAAATTTTTTTTTATATAATGGAATATTGATTAAGTATTAAATATTAAGTTACATTTTTCTGTTGAGGCTAAATTTGTACAGACATCCACAGTAGTCTGTTGACATGTAAACTAAATACTATGGTGAAATGATAAAGAAAACAATAAAAATATCTTCACTGGATAAATTACTGAAATCACTTCACACGAAATGACAAATCACCGGGAGATTTACGACTGCAGTGGGGCCTCCGTGTTTGTAAGGGTCACCGTGTTGGCTGCGCAGTCAATGCTGTCCCTGTAGCGGCGCAGAAAGTCCCATCCCATGATGGCATCTTTATTAGGAAAAATAACTTGCCATTGTTTGCAATCTCTTAGTTTCCGTCAAAAGGTGTAGATTGGAGGCCATTCTCGTATGTCAGAACTGATGAAAACACTTGACATTTATAGATAAAAATAAAAGTCAGACAACTTCTTATTGGTTCTTGTACATCCGCTTCTTATTGGTTAAAAAAAAAAGACAAGACTCTCTGTTGGATAATTAATTTAAGTCAGCTGTGACAATGTTTACAGGAAATTGATTTATTGTAGTGTGGGAAAATATATATTAGTTCTTATTGATTTAAAAATCTTTGACAGCTGTGACTGAATTCTAATCTTTTTAGATAAGATATGGATAAGAAAATGGAGACCATATGTTAATTGAAAAGTCTTTGTCGGGTGCATGAATTTTAATCTTTTTAGATAAGATAGTTAAGAAACGGGGGACTATACGATGATTTAAAACTGTGTAGAACGAGGGGGTGAATGAATTTACCTAAATACCAAAATTTTTACAAACTGAAAATTTTTTTTTTTTAATTGAAAGAATTCACAGACACACGTATCTTTTTTATTTTTTATTATATTATTGATTTTTACATTTTTTTTTCTTGAAACATGTTAATTTTGGACTTCATACAAAGCTTGGTCTAGTTAGAATGGGTTGACGGATTCGGGGGAACTTGGTTCCTCATACATTAATAAATTCCTCTGACTAGTGTTTTCAATTTTTCTTAGGGCGGTTATCAGATTTCCCCAGGTTAAATCTGACGTACGACAACTTTGATTGGCGTTTGATATCTGTATACACACATCCGTTGATGAAACTTGCACTAGTTGCAGTAAATAGTCATCCTTTAATAAGAATGCATGTTGATTGGGTAAGTCTCCTTTTGCTAATTGATCCTTGGCTTCTTTGAGTGCGTTTGACACTTGTTGGTGAAAGGTTGTTATCTCGTTCGTTAGTTGATTTTCTAAATAAATTTCAAGATCTGCCTCTTCAAAATATCGTAACTGACGGTTGTAATTATAGTGTTTTAAGATCAAGATCTCTGGGTTATGACGTGTTGCCTCCATTTTTAAAATAAAATTTTCACCAATCGCATACGCTTCTGGTTGAATTTTAACAGCAGAGTTTGTTGGTAATCCCTAGTGAAAGAAAAAAAAATGAAATATTTAGTATGTGTATCATAAATTATATAATGATAAATTCATGTTTAGAAGAATGTTAAAAATTCTCATTGTAAAACACAATTAGGATTTTTGGTGATGCCACTTCCATGCTATTGAGTGCCACAACATGCCAAATTACCTGTGCACTTCCTTTTGCTAATTTGAAGAGTGCAGATGTGAAACACTTCATAGCATGATTAGCCCATAAGTCAACCGTTTCTATAGGGTGTCCCAAAATTAACGCAAGATGTGAATTTCTTTAAATTGTTATTTTTTTATTTAATCGTAAAGTACACATGATAGGGTTATGAATGGAATAACACATAGGGCAAATGGCCTCCAAGGCTTTCCTGGAACATACGCACTCTTTTGTCGAAATTTTACATGACCAATTTGCATAAATGTGGCTGAATTTCGTTGATGCGAGGTTGAATTTCCTCCTTCAATGCACGCATGCTTGTTGGCATAGACCTTCGACTTCAAATAACCCCATAAAAGAAATCCAATAGTGTTAAATCACACGAATCACCGAAACGAGAGAATACACGGCCAGGAAATGTCTCGTGCAGTAATTGAATTGTTTCATGAGCTGTATCGCATGTGGCACAGTCTTGTTGAAACCACATGTCGCCCACATCAATATCATCCAATTTAGGCAGAAAGAACTGTGTTATCGTGTCGCTATAGCGGGCACCAGTAACATTCACTGCTTGACCATACTTTTTCGAAAATGAATCTGGTTCTAATCCATATATAATGGATTGATAGACAGAGGAGTCTCCATCACCAACCATAGTTATGAATTGGAGACCATGCATTTCCATGCTGCTTTTAAAGCCTTCAACAATGATCTCCGACTCCATGGCTGTTGATGGACCATCCCAGTTTTTCCAACATTTGTGAAAAGTTTGCTCTGATGACTGGCAAACACACACGCAACTGAATTTATTTTTCGTGCCTACATACAAAAGTTTTTTGATACCCTCGCCAATTATCACAGCACATCCAGACAATGCAGAAAACCTGTATTGACTACCAATAGTGAAAAATTCCAATTGCTAGTTCACTTGATTATTATCCCTGCTGCTTCTAAGTTTTGTATTAATGTCTCTAGTCTATCATGGTAAATATTGGAAATCCTATACTGTTTTCAATGTATAGGTTTGTTAGATTGAAGTGGAATGTGATATGGTTGTACTTTAGCTTCTTGTAATTTTGTGATATCTTCCACGAAAATATCTTTGTGAGCTGTTATGATTTCTGTGAATTTCTCCTGCACTTCCGGTTGATTTAAATCAGTAGTCCATTTCTGAATGAATTCATTAATGTTGGTGTAATCTCTGCTTCTTTTTCTTTTAATAATCTCTCCCAGTTCTCGAGTCGCAGTTTCTCGGCGTTCATGGAATCAAGTTTAGATAGTTGCAATCTATGTAGGGCTCGTAGCAGCTGGGCTCATAATACCACAAGTTACCCCATAAATATCCCGTACTTACCGACGAAGTCCTTTTCTCTCTCCCTAATAATAAATTACTTTAATATGAATCAAAATGTAAAGTTTTAAATTACGGTATAAATAAAACCAGATTCAAATATATACTCTTAAAACGTCTTTTATTAATTTAAGACAAGCAAAAGATTATATTTTATCTCCGTTAACAGGAGATAGAAACAAGATCAAGAAAATGAACTCAGATAAACGGAGGAAAAACAATTGTTATAAAACACCAATCTTTAGATACACAAAATGTCATTGACCCCGAAAAACTTCCAACCCATTCAGCTGATAAAACAAGAATGACTCCTTTCCCTTTCCCTGCTCTAAGGTACCTGAGCCAAAGTCCCAAAATATAACCCTTCCAGAATATACATTAACGTTATAATGAATATGAATAGAAAATATATATTAACAATATATATATATAT
>JAFIDM010078605.1:0-20011 GCA_023159025.1 Thereuonema tuberculata | reverse complement strand
CTGAAAAAGAACTAAAATACTAACTTTGCGCGAAGAAGGATACAGCTATGAGGAAATCATTAAAAAAGGTAAAATTTTTTATATTGTGGAAATATAACCAAGGGTGAGATTTCGAAGCTATGCAAGAGATATCAAGAGACTCAATCCGTTCACAAAGCACCTGGTAAAGGCAGGAAAAGATTTACAACAGGTGTTGACGACAGGAGAATTAAAAGACTGAGCTTAATTGATACAAGAAAATCCTCTAATTCAATTAAACATGAATTATCAACAGCAACGTCTTCTACTATGAAGTGTACCTACGTGGGGCCACATCTAAGGACTTTAACAATTTAACAAAGAAGAAAGAAGTGGATCCTAATACCTTAAAGTTTCCATCCTCCATGCAAGAATCAGAGTTTTAGAATTCTTATTTCATTTGTCCTATAAAATACCCATTAGAAAATGACAAACAAGGACTGCTACCGAAAAACAATTGGTAGCTGAAAAGGAAAAAGATACAGGAATCATTTAAACAAGAGATGGGATTGAGATTCCAAAAGAAGGTCTTGGCAACACAAAGGATGGTAATACATCTTTGATATTTTTCGGATCCAGAGACATCTGCCCTAATAACTAGAGAGGATTTGAAATAAATAAATAAATTTAAAGTGATCTTAGAAGTAATTTCGAGTGGTCACAAGATTAATGTTGAAAACTTTTCAACATTTACCCTTGAAACTGCTGAACGTTATGTTTCATTATGTAGTTGGCATCCTACTATACACAAAATTTCAATCCATGGTTCGACAATCCATGGTCCCATGCGTATGCGATGTTGCTTATTGTCTGAAGAGGCTGCCGAAGCTCGAAATAATTTCGTCAATACAAGTAAGGGTTCTCGAGAAAAGTTTCAAGAATATCCTGCAATTGGGATATATTAAGTTCTGATCTATTCCTATCTAATTTGGGTCAGTTCCACGAAAAAACAGTAAGCCCTTCTCAAGTGAAGCCTTAGAACTTCTATTACCATCAGAAATAGTACCAATAACATCTGAGGAACATAAAGACTTAGAAGAAGATTCAGAATCCGCTTCAGACGACGAATATTAATGATTTTAGAATATTGTATCATAATTTATAATTATTTTCATTACTTTACATGTATAATTAAACTTTTATTAAGCTAAATGGAATTTGAATACAGTTAGTTTGTATTAGAAGTCATTTTATAATGATAAAATAGAAAAAATAATTTTGGCCAACTTTTTATGTCAAATACTCCACTGTGCGGCGTGGCGCTCGATGTCAAATGAAATACCTAACAATTCAGTTTATCAGCAGATAGATTCAAACTTGAAAAGTTTGTTCTTCTAACATTTTGATAGTCGTTTGGGAAGAATAGTGAAAGACATATAGCGTTTTTTTTTGTTTTGTTTTTACACTATTACAACTTGTTAATTAATTGACTACAATAAATAGTTGGAAACAGTTCTGTAAAAGTCCAGTTCCATTCAAATCGATGCAACTTGGGAAGATATGAATTCTGTTGAGAGTTCTTGAAGTCACTATAATTATCGACTTGATTATCAAGTGAACACTAATATTACACAGTACGAAGCACTGAACAGTTAGTATTTCACTCTCACTGATTAGAGGATTTTATGATGAAATAAATATAATATTAGTGATTTAATTATCACTAAATTATTTACGAAGCACTGCACTGACGATGACGTACAAGAGGTAGATGATACTTTCACTTTTAACGTTGCACTTAACAATTAAACTTAAATCACTGCTTTCATTAAGTTTATGATTAATTTGAAGAATTCTTATTATTCTTTACTAATAAATTAAATACTATCCCACCCAAAACACTTCTGTAAAATAAGTTGCCAAGACTAACATGCTCATAATGCTTTCACTGTTAAAAAGATATGAGATCTCATGTAGAGCCAAGCCCCTAACTCTACGAGGCCTAGCTCTACAAGCCTTGACTCTAAAAACCCTATATCTTGGTCAAAAAGTATGCCTTGGCCGTTTCGTGGCTGTCACACAGACAATCCCATGGAGTTATGTAAAGAATATGGAGTATGCCAAGGCACACTTTTTGACCAAGATAGTACGGTTTTTAGGGTTAAGCATGTATAGTGAGGGGCTTGGCACTATATGAAATCTGATAACTTTTTAACAGTGAAAGTGTTATGAGCATCTTGGCAACGTATTTTAAATGAAATGTTTTGGGTGAGATGAAATAGTTCCATGAAACGGCCAAGCCATACTTTTTGACCAAGATATAGGGTTTTTAGAGTTAGGGCTTGTAGAGTTAGGCCTCGTAGAGTTAGGGGCTTGGCTCTACATGAGATCTCATATCTTTTTAACAGTGAAAGCATTATGAGCATGTGAGTCTTGGCAACTTATTTTACATGAAATGTTTTGGGTGGGATTATCTGTTACAACTAAATTTAGTTTAAGATTATTTAGAAAATGGATTTTTTTTCAATACCCTACTTTTCTGTTTTCTATTGGTCAACTTGTATATACAAGCTGTTTGCACTTTTGTAAGAAATCACATTATTACACAGTACTATTTAGGCGGAAGCATTGAGGGTACGAAGTATTTCAGATCTTAATAAAATCCAAAGTATAAAAGCTAAATAAATGAAACTTAACGTATTTCATTAGTCTGGTAACTGCATCATATCCTGAAAATTTGAGCTCTCTAGTATTATCTAGGCCGAAGCTATGAGGGTTCGAAAATACGACGAAACACTTCCAGAAAAGGTACGTAGTGCCCTTTCTGCCTTCGGCTCGTCTTGGCGGGGGCACTGCCGTGCCCCCAGATTACGAAGCACTTGAACTAATGATTTCAGTACTTTAATCTTGAGCTGCTTCAGTTTCTTTCCTATTCGGAGAGAATATATTCACTTCGAAGTATCGTTGACTTCAATCTTCTTATAGTAGAAATTTTAGGTTTATTCTTTCTATTAACTTTAACAGTTCATAAATAATAGTCAGTACTCACTCTTTTCATGTCTTCTAGAATTTGTCGACAGCCGTAAATGTCCGTATCGTCTTCGCGATATTCCCTCAGCCGCTTCTTGTGAATGTTTGAATCCGCCGCCTTCTTTTCACAAGATTTGACTCGACCCCCGCAATGCGTATAATTTTCTGTGATATCATTGGTCCTGGTCCGGTCAACTTGGAGAGTCTTTCCTAGTCACTTGACGCGCTGAGTATACTTCATCTTTCTTATCGAATCTATTTAACACTTGGATTCGTCTCGCCTGGATCTTGGCGGTCTTGCCTTTTCCTTAGGATGCGTCTAGACTACTTGTCGACTCCGTCTTAGGCTGCGTTGAAACTGACTCTGCTTAATCATGACTGTCTTGTGACGTACATGATAGCGTCACAACTGCGTTGTGACAGTCAGCTCTGCATCCCTACTTTTTTTTTGAACCGAGTCTCGGTTGAGCTTTTATCTCATCTTATGGTAACGTCGTAAATATTTATTATAATTTTCTTATAAATTTAAATTTTCATTTGAAGCCTTTCTCATAAATTGGAGGAATTATTTTAATATTACGTATTTCATTAAAAATATTTAATTCAAATTACTTCTTCAAATAGGATAAATTGGGAAAAAAATGATTTCATCCTCTGAAATCTGACAACTTTCGGCTGTGGCCTCGTAAGTTCGCTACGATAAACGGGCGCAGTGGCGAGCAGTTTAGGAATCACTGTCGTAATATTTCTCACAAGATGGATGGATTAAAGAACGCCCTTTTGATCTAAACAAGAGAACTGTTGATAGGAACAATGTTACTGTGGACGATTTGTAATTATGTGTAGCAGAGGTAGTAATTTTTTTTTTAAATAATAAACACACACGCAGACACTTATGTATATTTCAATAATTTTATTGAAATATAAAATAGTAGAAATATGATTCTAAATAAAATAAATGTTCTTGTACTGCAACAAGAGTAATGAATAATTGATGAATCAATAAAGTTCTGCAAGTCTATAACTTCAAAGTTCTCTACTAACGAAATCTTCCTTCAATAATTGGCTCTTTCCTTAAGCACCTTATGATATCGAATTATCGTCCCGATAATTCGCACAGTAAATAATAATAACTTTGTTAATTCGACAAATGTAATTCTTAACTTGAATAATAATAATAATGAATTGAAGCACTAATAGTTACTCTTTCTTAGTAGTTGTATAATTACGAAGCACTGGTATCATGAAATATTTCTTATATTTAATAATATAAATTTCACTTCAATACACATTAAATGCACTATCTTCGATATGCAAAATATTCAACCGAATATCAATATAATTTCGACGCACTGAAATTATTTTATTTCCTTGCTTTCACAATAATAATATTATTTCAATTATTGTAATTACGCTGCTTGAAAATTAGTTAATTTCGAATTCACTTCTTGTTTAATATGCTGTTCGTAATAATTAATTTCGAATTCACTTCTTGTTTAATACACTGTTCCCTTTGCACTAATGAACCTGTCCATCAAATTAATCGAATCTCTACTCTGTTTCCTCGATTCGCTCTTCGCACTAATAGTAAAGTAAATTCTACTCACAGTCTGAAGTTCACACTTGATTCTCGGTGATAGCGGTCCTGTTGCACTTTCCTGTATTTTGGAATTCATATCCGTCCATTCAAATTGCGCTCCATTCGTTCGGACTTTTCCATTCGATGCCTCTCTCCCATGATGCGTTTATGCTTCCTCGGGCTGGCTAATGACGTAGGTTGAACGGTTCCACCGTGGCATGTGGCGGTGTTCTCGAAGGGGAACATTAATTATCGTGACTCACTTCAATTTTACTTTTAACACGCACTGCGCAGAGCAAGGCTGCGCCTCCTCTTTTATAGCATTAATAGGTGACGTCATAATTATTCATAATTATTTAATTCATTCACTTTCAAATAATATTAGATTATATTCAAGCACATTTCAATAATAATTCAGATAATAATATTTAGTTAAGTTCTACAAAACCTCCCCTTGCTTGAAAATGATCTATTGTATATTATCACTACTATCCATTCTTAACAATGAAATAAAATTCCTTAAACTTTGTCCTCCTAATGGTTTAGTGAGTCCATCGGCTATATTCTTACTTGATTGAATATATTTTAATTCAATTTCATTCTTCTCCACTGAGTCACGTATAATATGATATTTTAAGTTAATATGCCGGGTTCTATTTCTGTTAAGGCTCTCTGTTGCTAGCTTTATTGCCGCTTGATTATCACAATTAATTAAGCTAGGTTCCTTTATATATTCAGGAATTTTACATGAATTTGGATACATTGGTGTAGTTATACCTTTACAATCTTGCATATTTGACATGCTTAGTAAATCTTCAATGAATCTGCTTTGATCGAATCTCCATTATTTTCTTTTCACGATCATAATTAATAAACATTCCTAAAAATTCCTTGATTTGACCTAATTTCTTAATTTGGAATAATTTTTCTAATTTGTTTATTGTTGCTTCAACTTCCTTCTGGTCTTCGCTCATGATTAGAAAGTCATTAATATAAACTATTATTACTACTTTTGATTTGCTGTCAAAATTCACATAAACACAGGGATCTGAATCAATATTATTGAATCCTATTCTTTTCAGATTACTTTTAAGTTCTAAGAACCATTGGCGACCTGCCTGTTTTAAACCATACAGGGCTTTAGATAGTAAAACACCATCATGTTTTGTTTTGTCATGATGAACACCTTCAGGCATTAAAAGATATATCTCTTCATTTAAATTTCCATATAAGTAGGCTGCTGTTATATCACATTGCTGTATATGTCAAGCTTTGTCAGTTGCAATTGCCAAGAGTAAACGAATGCTTGTCATCCTCGGCGTTGGGGCATAGGTTTTATCGTAGTCGAGGAATTTCCGTTGGGTAAATCCATTCACTACTAGTCTGGCTTTATATCTGTCAATTTTGCCGTCTTTGTGATACTTAATTTTAAAAATCCATTTTGTGGATAATGGAGTGATATATCTCGGTATTTTAACCGTCTTCCACGTTTTACGTGTGTTTATACTATTAATTTCTTCCTGAATGGCATTTTTCCAATTTTCAGAATCATCACTATTTATTGCTTCTTGATAAGACTTTGGTTCCTCAATACGAACAACGACTGCTTTCACACTTTTGGATCTAGTTACAGTGCCTGATCGTAATTTCATACTTTCTTCCGATTCTGATATAGTGTCGAGACTGCCTTCAGATTCTTCTTCGGAATGATGAGGATCTTCCTGCTCATCTCCGGATTCATCGGATGATGTTTCTTCTTTACTTGTAGAATTATCCAGTTGAAATGAATTATTGTACTCTTCTAATTTAGTTTCCTTAGCATTTATTAATGTTACTCCTAGTATGTTTTCATTGATGAAGACATTTCCGGTATCTTCGATTCTTCTAATATCCGGGAACCATACTTTGTATCCTTTAACCTTAGGTGCGTATCCAACAAGTATTTCTTGACGAGCTCTGTGTTGAAACTTGTTGGTTCTTCTTACTTTGGGTATTCGGACATACACTAGGCTTCCAAATTTTCTAACATGATTTACGTTGGGGTCATACTTATTGTTATTCCATAGCTTTATGGGTATTTGTTTGTTTACACTTTCGTGAGGAGTTCTGTTATACAAATAGCATGCACATTCGATTGCGAAAATCCAAAATTCCAAAGGTAGCTTTGAAGCTATTAATAATGTTCTGGCTGTGTCCAAAAGAGTTCGATTGAACCTCTCAGCTATTCCATTATTTTGTGGCGTATCGGCAGATGATTGTTGATGTTTTATGCCTTTATCCTTAAAGAATTGACTTAATTCGGCATTCACATATTCCTTTCCTTGGTCTGACATTATTTTCTTTATCTTATTGTCCATTTGATTTTCTGCAAACTGTACAAAAGCCTTAGTTGTATTTTCTTTAGATTTCAACAAGTATATAAATGCTCTGCGAGAAAAATCGTCAACAAATGTCAAAATATAATGAGCTCTATTATAATTTGCAATGTTGATTGACCCACAAACGTCTGTATGTATTAATTCCATTACTTCTGAACTTCTAATATAATTTAGTTTGTGATGTGGCTTATCAGTGAGTTTACTCACCTTGCATGAATCCCATACAGTTTTAATATCTACTGATGTAGCGTCTAAACCTCGAAGTAATTTATTGTCTATGGCTAATTTTAATTTCTTATAGGAAAGATGCTACATCAGTAGATATTAAAACTTTTATGTAGGGGAACATTAATTGTCGTGACTCACTTCAATTTTACTTTTAACACGCACTGCGCAGAGCAAGGCTGCGCCTCCTCTTTTATAGCATTAATAGGTGACGTCATAATTATTTAATTCATTCACTTTCAAATAATATCAGATTATATTCAAGCACATTTCAATAATAATTCAGATAATAATATTTAGTTAAGTTCTACAGTTACCAAGAAACTGTGCTGATTACAACTAAAATAAATTTCATTAATACGAATCTCTTAAAATATTCTCTAATAATAATCTCTTATAAAATACAATTGGCATTGAAAATAATATATAAGTTATATATATATATATATATATATATATATATATTTTCTGTTGTAGTGAACTTTTATTTTTTTTATGTAATTTATACTGCTGTTTGTAAAAAATGCAACACCATGAAGGATTCATCAGAATTAAATGAAATTTGCAGCAAATGTCAATTATAGGATGTTATTCAAAATAGTAAAGTTTCAGGCATTGACAGCGCCCTCTGAACTGATGCTGAAAGCGTATAATTAGAGAGCTGTAGCGGAACGTTTACAATAGTTAATGATTAACGAGCAACGTTAAGAATAATTTCCCTACTTTATTTTTGAGACCTTTTCCTCGTCGAAATGTTGAATGTGAATCAACGACCGCCATTTTCTCTTACATTTGAATGTGACCGACAGGCCAGGAAAGGAAAATCTATAATATGCATTTCATTCTGGGAGGTTCATCCTTGGGCGTGCGGATAACAGTATCAAGTCTATTATTTTGAAGTATTCATCGACTATAAGGGTCTGTCTCGTTAAATCTGCAGACAAAAAAGTAGGAAGTGTAATACAAATCATTCCAAGGAAAGACGACGTTTAGAGAAAGAAATACCTCTTTGGTTAACTGACGAACCTAGAAATAATTTCTTACAGCAAACCATACTCGGTTTTCGTGATTCGTTTATATGTTCGTTTCTGAAAATAAATAAACGGAAATTGCATTCGCTCAAGAAGAAACATTGTGAAATGAAAAGATAAGGAAATATATATCCGTTTGCCTATTAATTTGAGGTAATTGAGGGATTATTTATGAAAATTATAAACAAACAAAAACAATACGTTGAAGTAAAAATAACAATATTTTTCATTGGCTATATTAGTACTGTGGTCTAATACTCATTTAATCTAATAAATCTCATAATGAGATTCTCATTATTTTAAGTGGGCTTTACACAGTAGAATAATTAAAAAACTGGTTCAATATGAACAGAAGAGCAGTATTTCAATATGATCTTTATATTCGCAAAGCCTGCTAAGCCATTTCAACCAAACACATATTCATGACGCTTTTTTTTTCATATGTGATCAAATATTGAACCTTTTCTGAGCTAGAAATTAAATAGTAACATTTAACGTTATTAGAACTAGAATTAAACGACGGAAGACAAAACACCAATTTCTACCTATTCTTGTTCTTCGGTTCTTTTATCATCCCTTTTAGGATGATACAATATTTGGATGGTTTGCACCTCCTAATCTATCTAACATTTTTGATCTTTTTTGGGTGGAGAACATTTAGTTTTGTTGGTAAGCCCCTTCTCATCTGGAAAAATTATTCAACGTGTTTTTTTGGTTGAACTGCGAAGACTTATCATAAACCCCCTATTCTAATTTTCGGGGCTCACCTGTAGCCTCTGGACTAATGCTGCTGATAATCCTAGACTAAGGCTCGATTGAAAAACTTTCTATGACCTATTCAATATTTAGCTTTATGCTAAATCAAAACCTATCATTTGGTTACATATATTAGGATCAACTGTTAGTATCCAATGAATGCAGATTATTAAATTACATTTGAGAAAGGAACTATCCTCTAGGATTGTGTTTCTCATCTGGTGTCCAGGCATTCGCAGTAAAAATTCTGTAATGGCGTCTCTGCTCTAGATGATCTCTTATTAACTTATCAAATTTAACTGGAGAACACTTTGGAGAGGATTATGAATTAGTGAATCCAAACGGATTACACTTCTTTTTTATAGTAAAGATAATTGTATGCCTCTAAGCGACAATTGTCACACAGAGGATTAATGACAAATGAAACCAACTCTAAATATCTCATTGAAAATTAAGCTAATTTTAAATATACTTCTGTTGAACTTCAGAACATTGAAGAGACGTCAAAATAATGGAAATCATTAACACACATTAAAAACGTTCACTTCCCAACATATATCAGCATCTTCAAGCAAATATCAATAGAGGAATGATATTCACGATTCCTTAGCACTTAGCATAATGTGAGTATTCTCACTGTATTTAATAACAAAGTCTAATAGAATGGTTCTGAATCTGTGCAACGTACATTCCAGGGTTGCAAGTTAGTCACTGTTTCTGGGAAGGAAAATCATCAAAAACACAAATAAATTCTTTGTTTCATAAAGCCTGTAATATTAATATTATATATTTTTAATTGTATAGTTATATCACGTATAAATTGGGAAAAATGAATTTTCAGGTATTATTAAACGTATGACAGAATTAAAATAACGAATTCTTTCTCTGTGCTTCTATAAATATATCGTAGGTTTTAATAGCTTTACATTCCTGTAATTTTTGATGTGGATTACGAGATCATATCTTGAGGGATGAGGGCATCAATAAAGTTTAAGAGATCAAATACATGACAATAAACAGTTCTAAATAATAAAAACAATCATGAATCTGATTACTTCTCCAATAATAGCCTAACTGCTGATGGGAAACAATACTCTTCGGGTCAGTACGATACTCACCATTCACAAGACATCAACAATACAAGAAGAGCATCGTTGATACGCACAAGCAATTGTATGGGCTCTGCCATAAAACAGTGAACTGATTTCTTTTTATCGTCATTAATCCAAAATTTCCTAGCACAGTGGATGGGAGGGTACAACCTCCGCTTACCCTCCCATTTCTATATAAAATATTATATAGGCCTACATTTTCGAATAATAATTATTTTGGCTGCAGTCTTAAAGGTTTAGAGGAAGTTTAATTTTTTTTTAATTTTTTAACACATTTAAATATATTATAGAAAATATTCTTTATATTTTATATAATTTTTTTTAATTATTGAAGTTTATCGTTTTTTTGTAGATAGAATATTAATGAAAATATTAGATAGGCCTACACTTTCATAAATGTTTTAGAGAAATTTAATTTTTTTTTTTAAAACATTTAAATATATTATAGAAAATATTTTTTATATTTTATATAAACTTTTTTTTAATTATTGAAGTTTATCGTATTTTTGTAGATAGAATATTAATGAAAATATTAGATAGGCCTATACTTTCATAATTGTTTTAGAGAAAGTTAAAATATTTTTTTAAAATTTTTTAAAACATTTAAATATATTATAGAAAATGTTCTTTATATTTTATATAACTTTTTTTTTTAATTATTGAAGTTTATCGTATTTTTGTAGATAGAATATTAATGAAAATATTAGATAGGCCAACACTTTCGAATATTAATTATTTTGGCTGCAGTCTTTAAGGTTTTACAGGTAAAGCTTCAGTATATTGAAAAACATGTATTATAGATAATATTTTTTATATATATTATAAAAAAGTATTAAATTATTACATTATTAAGAAGATTCTCGTATTCTTGCACATAGAATATTAATGAAAACTTTATTCTGATTGTCGTATTCTTGTAGATAGAATATTAATGAAAAAACTTTATTCTGATTATCGTATTCTTGTAGGTAGAATATTAATGAAAAAACTTTATTCTGATTATCGTATTCTTGTAGATCGAATATTAATAAAATTTTTTGTGGAAAAACAACATAGATAATACACAAACAATTAGGAAATAGCTACAAATAGTTCTAACATTAGCTATAAATTAGTATTTTAACGCGATACTTGAAATCTTAAGTTATTGGTTATTTAAGAAATTTCAAGTTCAAGAAGATTCTTGAGTTTTTTTATAGTGATGCTTGTAAATCAAGGACTATTTTTAATATTGCAATGCAGTTTGGATTCTAAGGGGCGATGAAAACTTATTAGAAATCTAGAAAATATTTTAAAATTTTCTAATTTTTAAATTAAGAGTAAAAATTAATACATAAAATACATATAAAATTAATGAATTCATATAACAATTAGTGAAATCAGTGATAAACTTGCATTCAAAAATTAAAACAAAAAGAACATTTGTAGCATAAAAATATTAAATAAATTAATTAATCCATAAATAGTTAAATCTTTACTTGATCCATTAATCAAAAGCAATAATTGTTTTAAATAACGATCGTTTCCATTCGTTAGTACTTTAACCGTTAAACTCTTTGCTACTAGAACATTGGTAGTGAGAATTTTGTCTTTTCATTTACAGATTTCTACTCAAGTCACTGAAAATTTAAGTTAATTTATAGGATAAAAGTTTTTAAGAATAAAAAAGCTAAGAAAAAATTATAATACTTTAAATTTTTTTGTTTGTAAACAAAAAAAATATTATACACTTATTATAATTCTTAGGGCAATTATAATGTTTTAATAAAGCTGAGGAATCTATTTCACTTCGATAGTTTTAGAACCGCCATACTTTTATAATAAAAGTTATAACTTAGGAAGATAAAGCTTTAATCATGTTGAACTAAATATGAAAATCCAACAAACACATTATCAGTAAAAAGAAAATAAATGAGATTTTTATTTTTAATATAGAAGTTTAAGCTCGAATTATTGTAACTTAGGCTTTGAACAACATTAAGCTAAGCCATATCAATATTTTGAATGGAAATTGTTTAAAAAACCTTAGATAAATATCTTAAAGACAACTAGAACTTTCTGTAATCAGAAATTTAAGATAATTATAAAAGATTGTCAATTTTCTGACAAAAATTTAAAAAAAAAACAGTTATGCATAAAACCTCCAGCCTTTATTTGAATCCAAATTCCAAATTCTTAATAGTTTTCAAAAGTGGTTTAGCATTACTTTGCCGTGAGCAGCTCAATTTACAAGGATTCAAAGTCCAACAAAAGTAACGTTTTTTAACGTTGCTATTTGAAGAATGATTTTGATATGGTCTGATGAAAATGTTTCAATCAGAAGCAGTAAATGGTTTCATGGGAAGAAATATTCACAGGATGCAACATGATTCTAATTTCAGAACAATATGACTGAAATAACTTCCAGATCAAATTCCTCACCAAAGACCTGACAGTTCAATTGATTCCACTGTAAGGTAGCGTTAACTTTGTAAAAGGGAAGTACAACGTCAGTAAAATCTCGACAGACATGAATTATGAGTAGACATTGCTTTAATAGTTTAATTACATTCAATTGCTAACCTTACAAACCACGGAAAAAAACAGTCTCATTGAGAGATAAATTCTTTACGATATCTGCGAGTGAACATTGTCTTTCTGAAAAAAAAACCATTGCCAGCCACATGATCTGCAGTGTGGTATGTTAGTATCAGAATAGTAAGTTAGTATACATAGTTAGTAGTTAGTATAGCTCTCAGCTTCGCCTTCAAGCCTCGTCGGCCCTTCACAATTTGGGCCTGTTTTGCGTTCTTTTTACTCAGTCCTCAACGTTAACCGACGGCTTTTGCCCTCATCAGAATGCGCAGTAAATTGCCTTGTCCGCTATTAGATGTTCCGGTATGTAGTTCGACAAATCGAAAATGAGATTCAAGGCAGTACCTTATATGATCCTAATGATTTTTACGAGCCTTTCTATTACTACTGTCCCTCTAAACAGAATATAACATTGTATCACTGAATGCTACTTGAGAAATACGTGCAATACTGAACAGTCTTTGGTTTATGTAACAAGTGTTGAATCATTTCCATACGTTATCATGCATGCGCCATATTGACGAAATCCTTTAATATTTTTTTTATTGGAACAATTTGTCTTCGACAGAGTGCTGTTTTACGAACATAGAATACTAGCCCTGAAACTTTTTGTCACTAAAAACGATATAATTTTTAAGCCGATTAAGTTTTTATCAAATATACAATGATAGTTTTCGACGGATATCCGTAGATGCAAACAATTGCTGGCGTAAGTTATTCTCTTCTATGACTAAAATATTTGTGTGGTTTAAATAAACATTTATATTATTTGAGTTAAACACTAGCGAGATAGAAGCAGGATCTCGATTGATAGCTGGATACAGTTTCTCTAATGTAAAAGCTTAGAAATTCATAATTAATGCCTTATTAGCTATTGATTACTGTTTTCAAGCATTCATTTTAACTATTTTTTTTTACCATAGGCAAAATTTTGTGGTACCATCCCTCCGGTCATGGGGGATATTTCATTGTGACCGGGAACCAATTCGTCCTTCTCCAGTTGTTCCCAAACAAGTGTCGATCCCTCCAGAACTACTCAAAGCAAAAATGATAACGGACCACACGGACATGTTCCTGGAGAGCTTAATCATGATCTATACCTTTGCTTATTCTCATTGGAAAGGTAAACTAATATTAAATGTAAAATAATATCTTAATATACATATAATAGGCAAGATCCAAAATTAATCGACGAGACGCAAAAGTCCAAGTATCTGTCAATCAAGAAGATGGGTGATCCCATTCTTCAAAATAGAAGGGTTGAAATAGGAAAATCAAGAAATCTTTTTATTTTTTGATGAGACGCTGTTTGACAAAGAGTTTTAATTTAAAAAAAAAATTATTTCGAACTTTTAGTCATAATATTTATAGCTATAAATTTATTTATAGGTCGGGAGGTGTTAGTCAATCTTCTCGGTAAAATAGAACGGTCTGTTACTACTAAACAGATGAATTGCAGGTTATTTCAATCATAACTGAACATCGTCAAACATTACAATATATCTTCGTAAATATCAGATACTAATTCAAAGGTGACTGAATGGGTTTGCCTGCACGGAAGTTCAGTATAAACAAGTTTAATCATAAAGAATTGACGGTTCAAAGTTTTTAAACATATGTAATGCAACAATAAAGGTCATCATCCAAGATACGGAAAATTAGAAATTGTTGCACAATGTAGAAGTAGTTGTCCATCTGTTTTCGCATTCTTTAATAATGCTTTATCCTAAACCAGGATCAAAGGCCATTGGGATTAACATTCATAGCAGTGGCGTGTAGTGACAAATTTTCAGAGGGCACCAGCAGTAAGTGGACATCTCTTATTTGAATAGAGCGGTCCAGGTATCGGATGGCGCTGGAGTTGACATCTGAGGCAGGAGACTTGATTCTTGTACCGAGTCCTTTTCCATGTTTAGTAAACACACAATATCTTTTTAATCCTTGTTACACTTCATTGGAAAACTTTTAATATTTAACTGATAATACCCCAAAAAAAAATAACTATTCTTTCTAACATGAATGGAGATACGGAAGTTTACCACAGAACGCCGGAGCGTGTGAAAAGTGGCGAGAGGGACAGGAGTCTCCGAACTAGTCCTGTTGAGCAGTCGATTGCTTGTTGCGGCTGAGGGGAAGAGGGATAGAATGTCAGCTGACAAGAGTTCAACTCTACAGACGCTGAGGGGAGGGAATAGTTAAGTTTTTCATGTGAAACGTTTTTGAGCATGAAATTTATAATTCTAGAAGATACTGGGGAGATGAGCCTATGTCCTACTAGTCCATTGACGGCACGCACTGATTCATAGAAGTATCGCTGATGATGAAGCGACAGCCTTAAAAATAGCGCAAAAGGTTGTTTTAGATTTATTTTAAAACTATTTGGTTTAAAATGCTTTTTAAAAAAAATTAGAAGTGAATTGTAATATAACCAAAATTACCATATGTCCTTGACCATAAAGTCTTTTGCTTGGGAAACCCAAGAATAGAAACGTAATAATAAAACTTTCGTTTTAACGAAAAATTTCGTCAATGTTTTTTCGTTACGTTAATCAAAAATTTTCCCGCTATTTCGTTACATTACATGTAACGTTTTGCAGCGCTGATTCTAAGAGAGTTGTATAACAACAAAAAAAAGTTACTAATGCTTTGGTTAAAATGAAGATTATGGTATCAACCTATGTTGAACTATTTCCAAGATGGCGGTCGGAACATAATAACTTCAAAATGCTTTCACTATTAACATCCTGGAGTGGGTAACACCTCAATTTACCTAACCTACAGCTAATCGGAACACACGCTTCGCTCGGGCACAGTTAAACTTAGTACAAAGAGTTTGAGCTCATAGTAAATATTTTTTCCCCTTGCTAGGAAGTGACAAAAAGGCAGTCGGCGATGTATCTTGGCGCGGTACCGTATTCTACACTTTATTCAATACTTTTCATTGAAACTATTTTTAGTTAATTCGTAGATTTGCTTCGTAGAGTCGATTTGATTGTTAAGTCGAACTTAACATTATATAGAAATCGAAGACTGGCATATTAAAACATTTGCAACCAATATCTCTTGTAATAGCGAAAATGTTCAAAACTTAATGACCAGGTATTTTTTTTGTATGACACTTTTGTTAGTAGGACTGCGATCGCAGTACAAGTAATGGCCTTAATATAGAATAGAATATTATGATTTAGTATTTTTTCCCCAAAATGTATTATGTCCAAGCAATCCAAAGTCAGTTGTACTCTTTATTATTGGATCTGATGAGGACTAGTTCCTTTTTTTGTAGTTATTTCCTTCCAGTAGCTTGATGGTCTTGCTTTAAGAAATTAGGCATTCATTTTTTTAGAAACTATATTTTTGCAAAATATTTGTATTGAATTTTAAAGTACATTTATTTATGATAGCATGTTGTAAGAAATATCGTTGTTGCACTTTGAATGATTTATTCATACAGGATGTATCCGAAATGTGCTACGAAACTTAAAGGGTTGTATTCAATCATGCAAAACTTAAGAATAAATTCATATAAACATGGGTCTGGAAATCCTTTATTTCCAAGATATGAACGATGAAACAATACAGGTTTTGGCCATACAGTCGCTCAGTTTCACAGAAGTGCTCGAAATGTCCTCCACCGGCCACAATCACGCAACACAAGATTACCGAACATGGTTCCATAGACTGCTGAACACGGTCGAAGATGCCAGGTGTACGTCGAATTGTTGCACCAGATTTTAAATCAGGAGAACGAGCAGGCCATGCTGTTGGTCCCCCTCTTCCAATCCAACGATCAAGATAACGTTGGTTCAGAAGTCGTCGTTCCATCGTTCATATCTTGGAAATAACACATTTCCAGACCCATGTTTATGACATTATTGGTTTTGCATGACAACCTTAGTTTGGCAGCACATTTCAAGTACACTGTATATTGGAGGGAAGAAATTGTAGTAGATCCTGAGCTACTTTTCACTTCAAACATATTAACTTCATTTTAAGCCTTTTAGTATTAAGTAGACGTTAAATGGATAACATATTATTTACTGTTACCAAAAAACGTTATTTTGCGTATTAGTATTTATACTTATTTGTTTTGTGATAGAAAAACAAAACTATTTTTATATATTGTGACGACCCGTCTTACTTTTGTTTTGTTTTAATGGTTTGTTTTATTTTCTTTCTAGATATTGTCCTCATCATAACCCTGACTTATCTCGTGTTTCAGTTCTTTAAATCCGCCTACCGTTATCTTTTCCGTTATACAAGAGATCAGGTAAATGTTTGGCTTTTGTTTGTATTTTTCGAAAGGGGCAGGGTCGCAATATCCATTAGGCATTTTATGCACATTGCCTAGGGCCTACAAAAACAGGATTAATAAAAAAATAAAAATATTTTATATTTTCATCCACAAAAATTATAAATTAAAATTTTGAAAAATAGAAATAGGTTTATAATATAAAATAAGATAAAAATAAGATTAAGATTGAACGTTATTAAGACCTTTGACAGCGGGGCTCCGGTGCTGAGGTACCAACTGACCTTCCCCCACACCCTTGTGGGGGCTCCGAGAGTAGTAGTATTCAGATCAATTCTACGGTGGTGCGATAAGTTTAACATTGTTCAAAAATTGTATATTATATATTTCAACGTATATTTTACATTATTATTAACAACCAACATAAAAATACTTACTCAAAAACATACAAAAATATGCTATAGGATGATAACTGCCTTATTTTTGATGGAAAAATATCTTAATACATATTTAAGAAAGTTTGTCTATACGTGATAAACTTCAAAACTACGAATCCTGTAGCCATGAAGCTTTACATGGGCAGTAACTTAATTACATATGTTTCGGATCTATCAGTTTGGCGAGTGTAGAATTAGATAAACTTTTAGCTGGGTATCATTTGGAAAGATGTTACTCCCTTTCGCTTTAAAATGAAAGTTAGATCAACGGGCATAATAACCTTTTTAAGACCTTGTAGATTTTTTTTTTTTTACTGTACAGCTATATTTATTAATTCAACTTAATGGTTTCGTAGATATTCAATTTGATTCATTTTCATCGGACTACCACTTACAATTTAGTGATTAATTGCTAACAGAAAACTCAACTTATTTGATCTGTTGACAGGGGGTGCAGACTTGCCTTCTGCTGTCATCCATCTTGGAGTTGAAGCCTCTGCAGTCAGTAGTCGTACCTGGTTTACTTCAACAGTCGTCTGATGGAAGATTAGT
Source organism: Thereuonema tuberculata (assembly GCA_023159025.1). Classification (NCBI taxonomy): domain Eukaryota; kingdom Metazoa; phylum Arthropoda; class Chilopoda; order Scutigeromorpha; family Scutigeridae; genus Thereuonema; species Thereuonema tuberculata. The sequence goes on along the minus strand of JAFIDM010078605.1, from coordinate 2,130 downwards.
AGGTGGCACCGAGGACATCTGCCTGGATTTTCCAACACTCGACGTAGTTCTACGGGGAATGCCTTCTGACGTGGATGTTGCTGACGTATATTTAGATGCCTATCGACAGCTCGCTTTGAAAAAACAGGTACTTAAATTCACATGGATTATATCACTTAATTTTAGTAACAGCGATATGTGAAAGTTATTAATTTTTTCATTTGTGTCATTTTCAAAGTTGAATTGCTAAGAAAAAGCTTATTTCGTTGTATCGATCTTTTAATTAAATAAATCAAATTAAAAAAAGTTATTTCATTCGGCCTTAAATAAGAGTATGACAAGCAACTAATTTCTAACCTTAATGTTGCAATTTTTAATGTTTGCTTTCGTAAATAACTATTCATAGTATATATCGTGTTCTTAAAAACAATACTATCTAGAGCTTAGCAACTCGGTTAAAGTATTAAATAGATCATAGGGCGCATTTAGGTTCTTCTCCCCTCGAGATTTTGAATTGTAGGTTAAAGTGGGATATTGTTTTACTTTATTTTTTTTTTAAAGGCTAGATGTTTAATAGAACATTAAAAAATAAGAATGATCTGGCTCCCTTTTTTATTTATTTGACTGGTCCATGTCCTCCTTTCAAGAAAAACGTAAATACGCCCGGAAATGAATTTAAAGTGAAACTCGAAACATTTCCAAACCAAGAAACAATTACTTTTTTTTTCATTTATCATGTCTCCGTGCTTTTCTATTTCAAGCAAAATGTCACTGAGTACCAAACTTGCCAAATTAAAATTACCAGAATTTTTAAGAGTTGTCTAGTAGGACCACATCCAGGGTGTTTAGTGTCAGTGAGCAAGATATTTCTATTATGCTCTCGCCTCTAATTTTTATGGACCAATTTGGTGTTAGCTACACTAAGCCAAATGTCTTCCATGTCTAAGTAGGCTACTATATACTATTTACTTTCCCGAAGTCGGGGTTGACGCTATTACAATGTTATATTGTGGAAACCCATGACATTTCGTTTTCTTGATTGGAAGTTTTCCAGATCATTTTGTAATCGGCTTTGCTTTATTTGTTCCAGATGACTAAGATGGTACAAGTCCTGTCAGAGTCTCAGAAACTGTTGGAAACAAAGCGAGGCAAACAGTATCCTAGATGCCATTGTCCTACATCCCCTGAAATGCCAACCTACAAACCAACACTAAAGAAATCCGATTGTTCAGAACTAAAGTGAAATCTTGAAAAACGTAGCAGTTGCTGAAGAAATATCATGGTCAGATCAGAAAGAAAAATCACACTTATTATTTTTTTTAACAATAACTTATAAACAGAACAACTGCAGAAAGTTCTTATGCACATTCAAAATACGGTAATTTGTCTGTATTGTTTAAATGTCTCCTCGGCATTTATGAACTTTCAATTTGGTGTCTTTATTTCGTACAATTTAATAGATAATTGAATACACAAAACATTACTATCAAAGGATCCAGATAGTAATTGTTATATAATGATCTGAAATGACAGGTTTTTAGCAAAAGCCGTTTTTCAAATTTCAAAAAAATTAGTTCTACATCGTGATTTCTATTTTGTAAAATGATCTTGTAAAAGGATTTATTGAAATTCGTTCCACAGTAACAATGTGATGTCTTTGTGTGTGATTGTGTGTTTCTGTGTGTGTTTGTTTTTTCTTAAGAATATAAAATTTAGATGATTTTAAATTTTACTTTTTTCATTGAAATATAAAGATTCAAAAAGAATCAATAAATGTATGTATGTGTGTATGTATTTGTGTTTTTTCTATAAAATCTAAATTTTATATTTTACTTTTTTCATTGATCTTTTGATTTTATATTTATTTATGTGTGTAAGTTTTTTTTTCTCTTTCTGTAAGATCATCTTAAATTTTATATTAACTGTTCATTTTTCATTGAATATAAAAATCAAAAGATTAAATATGTGTTTGTGTGTGTATGTATTTGTGTGTTTGTTTTTCTGTAAAAATCATGTTAAATTTTATATTAATTTTTTTTCATTGAATATAAAAATCGAAAGAATAAATATGTGTGTGTGTTTGTCTATTTTCTGTAAAAATGATCTAAATTTTATATTTTACTTTTTTCATTGAATATAAAAATCAAAAGA
>JAFIDM010078588.1:33156-62119 GCA_023159025.1 Thereuonema tuberculata | reverse complement strand
CCTTTTTAGCGACCCATTTAAAGGCCCAAATACCGTATGAACGGGGGGTATTTTCAGGGGCCAACGCCTCCCTAAGTTCGAGATATTTGGAATTGTTTTCATTGGATTTCCGCTATTAGCTTAAATATTAGAAATGCAACCATCTCATTTCAGTTGTCAGCTATAGCTTAATGCTTAAGGTCTCATATACTGAAGGTTGTCAGTTCAAACTCGTATATCGTACTTTTTTTTATCTTTTTGTCTCAATGTCCGCGTGGGTTTTATTTTGTGTTTTTCTTATTTTCTAATATTTTTTTAAATTTTTTTCTAACTTCTTTTTAATTTTTCCTTACATTAATTTACTTCCTTTTTTTATTGTTATTTTTATTTTTTTTTTATTATTATGGGTCGCCCTTAAAGCTTTAGCACAAAATTATATTCACTTGTACTTTCTATAGATTCATAAACTTCTAGAAAATAGCCCAAGGGAGAAATCTCGAAACCCTTGATGATTGGACAATGCTGTGGTCCCTCTTCAATCAACGACTCCATCACATTCCTTGCAGCGTTCGTTGATTGGATTTTCTCCTCCTCTGTTTTTTTTTTTCTCTTAAGTTCCGGAGATGAAAGCTATCAAAGCACAGACTTTAAAGCATCTTTCACATAGCAGGATATCCATTGAACTTTCAAAATAGTTCTTTGTCCTAAATGCATATCGTGTTCAACGGATGTCAACTGCCCACTACACGTTAATAAAGCATGTTTGATAAATTGCTTCAAGTGCTGCTTTGTTTTGTTTTGTTTTTTGTAATCGAAACCTATTTCTTTAGGGACTGGAAACATCGCTAATATTTTAAGGAGATAAATAACATTGATATTTATTCTGTACTATAATAGAATTAGTCAAAAATGTGTTACACAGAATATTGGAAGAATGGTTCAATACCTGTAAGCCACTTATAAACGATATTGATGCGTGGTTCACAAGGTCAAGGGATTAAGGGATTATATAATATCATGGGATTAAGACTGTTCCTGGAATGGAGGTCTTGTCTGATTGGTCCTCAGCGCAGGCGGACCGAGATGGGATTGGTTTTTGGCTCTGCGAATCCAAAACTCTTATATATATACTTCTGTTACTGAATATAAAGTTAGTCAGTAAAATCAGTAGTTACCTGTTAACCCAGTGTTTCCCAACGTGGGGCCCACGCCCCACAGGGGGGCAATTTGATTGTTAAGGAGGGGCAATTCGTAGAGTCTAGAATCTAAAATTTATACTGTTTCTTATTTTATTTAAATGATGAAAAATCGTAATTGTATATAAATTATATTAATTAAAGTAAGTAACAAATGTATACACTTCATGATAATAATGTTTTGATGGTAATATTATTATTCTTATTATTAGGGGGGCAATAAGTAATAGTTATAGGGGGGGCATAAGAATTTTAAAAAGGCTTAGGTGGGGCATAGCACAAAAAAGGTTGGGAAACACTGTGTTAACCTGTCTCTGTCCAACATAATTTTTACCACACAACAATATCTCTAAATACTGGTGGTCTGATGACAGAAATTAATGGATTCCCTACAATTTATGTGTATCCATTAAGCAAATCATCTTTTAGGTTTTGAATTTTAAATGCCTGCTAAACCTTCATAAAATCTTTACAACATTTTCGCAGAGAACATTATTTGAAGCAATTCTCCACAGTTACCTGCGGAACAAAAAAGCATGATTAAAAATCTTCTGGTCACTTAGCAAGATTTTCCAATTGCTCAGAAGCCACTCGTAACTTAAAAAATGTAAAGATGTACCACTACATGCCATGCAGGTCCTTGGGTGAACGAGAGGTTTAGGCTCCAGCGATTTTCTACCAACGTAACTAGAAGATATCGGATAAAGTTAGCTAAAGACACAAAGTTTACTTATCTCCGTCTAAGCAGAAGGACATATAATAGTGAAGCAAATAAAATATAAAAGAAAAACTTCTATGAACTGATAAACGTCTTTAGTCCACACGATATTTCGATTCTTTTAAAGAGAATCTTCTTCAGGTTCATGTTTGGGAAATGAAAAACTTTCTTCTTTCTCTACAAATTTGTAATCGTTACGAATACAAAGTTTAAAAATTTACAAAAATCAATTCACGCTTAATTTTCAAATCATTACAAAACATTGTTTAAAATAACTGATTGCGTGCTTATTATTACAGATTATAAGTATAACAATATTTATAAACAATATAAAATTTTGTTCATATTACAACCATTCTGCAATTGTACTTTCGAAATATTTCTCTTTATTTTTTCATATTTTGTTTTATACATTCTTGTAAAGTGGTTGTTATTTGAGCAAAGCTTTGTATTGTTTGTATAATCTTTAGTAATAAGCACGAAACGTTTTGTAATGATTAAGCGAGATTATTTAATATTTGTAAATTTTTAAACTTTATATTCGTAACGATTAGAAACCTTGTAGAGGAAGAAGTAAGTTTTTCTTTTCCTCGAATATCAACCTGAAGAAGATTCTCGTTAAGAGAATCAAAATATCATGTGAATTAAAGGTGTTTATCAGTTCATAGGAGTTTTTCTTTTATAATTTCAAATATGATAAGAAGAATGAAGCAATGAAATATATATATATTTACAGAATATGACAAATACCTACTGAGGTTTAGATTGCCCAAGACCAGATAATCAAAGCACATCGATTCTGTTTTAAAAGAACAAAGTTCATTTTCTCACTTTTCTGAAATCCCAAAAAGGTTCTAGAATTCCCGTTGCAAGTTTCTTCTGCCTCTGAAACATCCGTAGACGAACCACTCCTAGTATTCTATAAATATTCTTCAAGTTGTTTTATCGGTAAGAACAGTGATTCAGTTCCTTCAGAGCGCAGTAATGTAAGCCTTGTTATTGCTGACTTTTATTTCAGTGGTTCAACTGTCAGACTATCATGGTAAGGTTACGTAAAAATATTAATAACCATCTTTCTATTAAGTTCCCATACAGGAGAGAAGGATCATCGGTTCATGTTGATTAACGAGTGTGGCGTGATTATTTTTATTTCCCTTACAAATACAAAAATTCTTATTCCTGATTTAGTGTTGTTATTGACTAGGTGTGATATCTGTTTGTATTTATTTATTATTTTCTTTAAGTACAGTTGTTCAGAGTAGAAAAAGATAATTTTGCCTTCCGGGCAAAGGGTGAAAACTTTATCAAGTGTATAAACTTCAGTTAACTACGTAATATTTAGTTTTGATAGTATCTTTGCCAAATTAATTTTTATTTCGACACATATTGAATTTGGCGCCCATTGACTTCTCATTCATGTACCGTATATGCTCCAGTAAACGCCGAGGCTCTTACTGTCGCCGGTCTCTAATAAGCGGCGGGCTGCAGAGGGGACACGGCCAAAAAGTAGCCGGTCTCTAACAGTAGCCGGGTCTTTGATATTTGCCTACCGGTACTAGTGTAAGTCCGTATCTTTATAGTCGTGCATAATACCTTACGGCACATTGCCTTACAAAATGCCGCCAAAACGGTCATTTGACATTGCCTTTAAGATTCGCTTGGTGGAATACGCGAAAGAAACTTTCGGTGAGGCGACCTCCCGTCATTGCGGATTCGGACGACGAATAGCAGCGAAAGATACAGAAAGACATTGCCATTTATCTTTAACAGTTTTATGTAGCGTGTGAAATTCAAATAAAGTAGCTGTTTGTAATATTAGCCGGTATTTATGTGTGAAAATATTGCGTTCTGAAGGTTTTTGTTAATAATGGCCGGCCTCTAATAGCAGCTGGTCTCTATTAAGCGCCGGGAGCTGAGACTAGTTTTGCAAATAAACGCCGGGGCCTCTATTGGACCCCGGGGCCTCTATTGGTATATGCTCTATTGGAGCATATACGGTATGTTAGAAATACGTGCTAATAGTCACACTGTAATTCATAAACTACCATTCATGCGTACATACATTGTTCTCGGTCAAGTTATAGAATCCTTCAGAGGACCTCCTCATCTAACCTTATGCAATCAGAGGTGGGTAGGATGAAGCTATATATGGCATGGGCCAATTATTGGCAAAATGGCTAACCTTTATATAGAATATTCGTGTATCGGAAATCCGTGAAAACGTAAGCATTTTTATCAAAACACCTATTTTTCGAGGATGCGTTTCAAGACAGTATTCATCAGTTGACGAAATATTAAAACCTATTATAGTTCTATTAATAGTACTATTATAGTTCTCCTATTAAAGTCATCCCGTTTATTTATTTTTTGTATTAAATTACTAATCATTAGTGGAGAAAAAAATCCTTTTCAGTCGTTTTTAGCAACCCATTTAGCGACCGAAATCGATAGCTATTGCGTTTGTCCTGTCCGTCCGTCCGTGTCTGTCCACCCCTAACAACTCCGTAACGGAAGGTCGAATCGAGAAACGGATTTCACCATCGTGTTCAGAGGCCCAAACAAGGTAGGGATGGGTTCTTTTCAGGGGCCAACATCCCCCCCCCCCCCTAATTTCGAGATATTTGTCATTGTTTTCATTGGATTTCTGCTGTTAGCTTAAATGTTAGAAATGCAACCATCTCATTTCAGTTGTTCAGCGATGGGTTAGGTTTACTGAACCTAGGTTTACTCGTATAAGATTGTCAGTTCGAATCCGTATATTTCCTTTTTTTCTCTTAATCTTTTTTTCTCAATGTCCGTATTGTTTTTGTTTTTTTGTTTGTATGTGTGTTTTTCTTAATTTTCCTTACATTCTTGTACTTCTTTTTTTATTATTATTTTTAATTTTTTTTATTATTATTGGTCGCCCTCAAATTTATGCTTTAGCATAAAAATTATAATAAAGTGAAAAAAAAAAAAGTTATATTCACTTATTATAGATATTATTGTTCCTAACTGAAGTTGTACGAAAAAAATTGAACCTAGGAATCCAAGAAATCATTAACTAATTTATATTTACGAAAAATGTCAGTGATTTTTATTGTCAGGTGAACGTTTACTGAGTGAACGTGAGTGTTTTGAAACGCAGCCATTCCCCATCGGGAGAGAGAACATCCCCTGGGCATCGTAATTGGCATCGGAAGCACAGGATCAATACAATAAGCCCTCATTTGATCTGGTTATTGAGATTACATCACACACGGATAATCTACATAATTAAATTAGGTTATTAACCATTTGATTGTCACATCATGAAAAGGAAGGGGTTTGTTATTTAATAGCTATATCCAAGCACAATGTATAGTCGTTTTGTTAATCTGCTTTAGAATCAAGAATCCAAGGAAATAGTTTGGTTTTGGAATTAAATTTTTTTCCTTGTTTGTTCTCAGGATGTGATTCCTGTAATAAGTGTATTTTTATTTTCGCTAGAAAATGTAGTTTTGTTTTGTCGGGGTGTTTCTAACACTTTTGGGGGCCGTTCAAGTATTATGTTAGCACATTTTTAGTCATTTTAGGACCCCCCCTTCCTCCTTATTCTTACCTAAGATTTGCCAAATCATTAAGAGGGAATACGACTGAACAATAAATTAAAACAGTCAAAATTACATGATATTCATTCCTGAATTAAAATGTAACAAATTAAATATAAAAATACACATGAAATACTGAGGGAAATGTCTATCTCGCACAGCACACTCTCTCGCGTGCATGTTTGTCTGTCTTACGTAAGCATTGCTCTGATCCCTGTCTTGAATGCTTACGTAATACTTTTACGGCCGCTTATATGGTCGAGCAGAACTTTTAATGATTATTGGCTTTTGAAGTTAAATTGTAAGAATCATAAGAAGAAGCACGTCCGTCCTCGATCGCCGTTTTAAAACTAGTTATCGCGGGAAGCCGTTATAAATTTTAGCATTTATTCACATTTATTCTATCCAATACTTGCTTCCTACTGATTTTAAGGTAACCCAATTCACTATTACCGCAATCATCAAAGAACAGTGTGATCGATTCTAGAGAGGAAGTGCGGGCCTTAATCTGACTAGCTTTTATTGTTTAGAAATCGTCTTCATCCAATTATCTGAGAAAAAAAAAAGATTATTAACGTTGCTAAAAGGATTTTCGTGTTCGCGGTGGATGCTTCTATCAGGGAAAACACATTGAATGAATAGGCAAATGTCTAGACGGAATATCCATTTCAAAAAACAAAAACAAAACAGCAATCATTGCTTCGGATCGTTACTTGGAACAATTGACATTAATGACATATTTCGCAAGAAAAACAAGTCAGGCCCATCTCCTGAATTGAACTATTCAATTCCTAATAGTATTTAGGCTACAAAGTAACTGAACAATTAAAATTGGATTTTTTTAATATACCTTTCAATGTCATAATACTTTCCTTAAGTATTAAGAAAAATTAAATAAGTTATTCTGATTGAAGTATTTTTTTACTATTATTATTATTATTATGCTTATAAATGTCTATTAAGTTTTTGAATTTTAGAGCAAATTTCCAATTAAGATCATATTGTTGATATGTTCGTACAGATTTTATACTAAAACATAATTTTTATTTACATAAATTTTATTTTTAAATAGTTTTGTTAATAATTTAATAGTTAATTATGAAACGTATAGGTCCAGTGGCACTTCAATGTTCAATATCTAAGATCTAGATCTAAAGTAAATCTAAGATGGTTATAGATAGCAAACAGAGCGCCATCTGATGGCATAACATGCAGTTAAATTACAAATTTCTAATGTACATTAAAGCAAATACCATATAGACAATATGCGACACTGAGCGATTAACTACGGTGACAAAACGCGCAGCGATCCTAGCGACAAGTCCTGAAAGAACGAAAACTCGTAGCTGCATATCCAAGAATTATGTAATATAAATAAGTTAATCTACAAATTTTTGATAATATTTATATTAATTATAAACATCAAACTACAGAAAATAAATTAAAAATAAGAATTAAATATAAAATTGTAAATATTCAAGAAAAGTTTACGTATAAGAATATTGTAAGCAATTTCGATAAATCTCATTTTCTTTAATTTTTTTATAATTACGATTTGGTTGGCTACAAGCATTTGATTTTTCAAATATTAAAAATAATTTTGGTTTAAGTTGAAATTTGATGTTTCCAGGACTTACCACTAGGTTCGATGCTGTCAAATTGCCTCTCAAGTTAACAATGGATTAATCCCTCAGTGTCGCATATTGTCTGTATGGTATTTGATTAAAGTTCTGATTATACCATTGACTGTTTCTTACAATCCCTTCGTTATTATTTTTAAAATTTTTTTCAGTGACCAAACAATTTTGATGTAAATAAATAAATAAATAAATAAATAAATAAATAAATAAATAAATATATGATGTATTTACTTGTTAATCTAGCTACTCGTTTGCGCAAAGACTTTTTGAGAAAAACATTTTTTTTTTCTCTTGAATCTTTTAAACTCTGACAGGCGAGAACGTATAATCAAATATTTGGAAATTCGATTGTGAATTTCTTTGTCCCAATTCTAAAGACTTTTTCTGTATCACTTCGAAAACCTTACTATACAAATTTACACTATAGAATAGCCCGACAACAAAAAAAAAAAAAATCAGCGCTCTCAATAATAGGCCTACTTCATCAAAGAACGTATAAAAACATTTTATAATTTCCTTAACCTCACTACATTGTTGTTTAATATTGACGATAAGTATTAATACAGTGAATATAATAATTGGCAAAACTCCGAATGGCGGTCCCATATTATGAAAACCTCCGAATGGCGGTCCCAAATTATGAAAACCTCCGAATGGCGGTCCCAAATTATGAAAACCTTTTTAATGACAAATAACAGTATTACTGTGAAGGATAACACATAGCCAGAGTTATTACGTATCAAATCCTATAGTTTTCGCTCAACTTATTTAAGTATTGTCCGAATATGTGCGACTTATGACTAAAACGTTATTATTCTTGGTGCTTGCGATCTACCAGCCATGGCACCAGGCAACCACGGCACATTAAATTCCGGGCCCAGGTACCAAATGAAATACCAGGCCTTTCCCCACCCCCTCCCCTCATGTTATGAACAAAATCATAAATTCTTAGCCAAAAATTTCGCGAAAATACCACACGATTTCATACTTCTACAGCAGGGGTGGGCAGGTGCTGTGGGACCAACTGACCCCCCCCCCTTTGTGGGGGACCTGCATGGCACGTTTAAAGTGATTTTTAAGCAACAAATCACAATGTTTCATTAATAACAACGTTGGGACCGCGTTCGGAGGTTTTCATAATTTGGGACCGCCGTTCGGAGTTTTGCCTAATAATTATAAAGTTAAAGAACTGTTTAAAACATTTATGGTTCAAAGTTGGACATGGAATAAACAGCGCGCTCTGGACATGGAATATTTGCTGTGTCGTTATTGATGACTGAACAACCTTAATACAAATAAATTTTTGAATAATTCATTGAATCAAAGCTATCTTTAAAATTCGGGCGGAGGAGAAGATGAGGTTGATTATGAGGCAAGTAATGAAAAAATTACAACTAGCTGCTACAAAATTATTTGAACGAATTACAAATAGATTTCAAAGGATCTTAAAAAAAAAAAAATTAGTGCATTTCTTCAGTTACTTGGTTTTTAGGTTTTTTATAGTTGAAGAATTGTTACATTTAATAGGAAGAGGGACAATGATGGTATTAGTCAATGGGAATTGTCCTTCATCTCCACGATCCGTGGTCAAAGCCAGTGGTGGGATGAGTGGTGGGATCGATAAATGAATTCCCTGTCCATTGCACTGGGGATCACGTAATTCCAACAGCCGTTGCTCCATCCGACAATATTTAAATGAACTTCCATTGTGATCGATTATTCGTAAAAATATAACGAACTGGATTTTCATCTGTTAAAGGGAAACTAAATGAACTGATAATTTTTCCAATCGATATCCGAAACAATATAAAAACGTGCGAATGAAGTGTCCCATTTTTGTTCATTAAATTTATAAAAATGTCCCATTTTCGTCTGAAAAAAATATGGTCACCCTAGCACATACGTCTGTCATCTCTTGAGAATTCAGAAACAATGGTATATTCCAGGGCAGCTTTTTCAGAACAATTGTAAACATAATTTCAGTAGAATTGCTTTTCAGCTCTTTTGTTATTATCCATAGTTTTCGATTTACAAAAAACAATTGTCGTTAGATTCGGGGAATGATATGTAACCTTTGATAAATTTTCTAAAAGAATTAAAAAAAAAAAAACTGAGATACCCTTACGGGAAGAAAGCCTGGAGTCAGACATTTCTGAGTCTATATTTTGCATTAAAGATACACAAAACATTTTATATCGTTTGGACATTCGAAAATGTAGAACCTTCTTCATTTCTTCTTGTGAGAACTAGATGGATCAACATCCTCATATTTATTAGAGAATTATAAAGTGGGTGGGATATGGAAATAGGAGAACTACGTCTTGTTTTCTCATCTGATGGAAGAAGCAGATCACTGAGATGCGGAAAGCATGTTCACGCCCTCACACTGTTATCCGGTTCCAATGCACTTTGGTTTCTAATAGCACCAAAGACCAATACAGCCTGACACGAAGTGATTAGATCTCAGTTATTATTTGCGTATATTACGATCAAACAATAAACAGCCTGTATCTTTAATGAATAAGGTAAAAAAACAAAAGTTACTCAAAAGAGAACGTAAAATGTTGCATTTATCGTTTTCAAAATGAAATAAGTCTCAAAATAACCGGAAACATTAAATCGTAAATACTAAATCATTAATTAAAAAAAAATCAAATTATTTAAAGAGATGAAGAAGTTATTGTTTAGTGATAATTTTATCAATAGATGGCGCCACAGTCATCCATGTTACACCAATGGATCTTACGACGACATCTTGACAACATATTATCAAGAAGAAGCTTTTTGTAATTGGAAGAAATAAACAAGTATGATCTTCCATTTCATCAAAAAATATGTTTTAAATATACACGAGATTTAATAAAGAGATTTGAATTGTCATTTCATTTTAGAAATAAGTACAGTGGAACCCCGCTATTCGTACACAATCCGTTCCAGGAGGCAGTTCGAATGGCGATTTGTACGAATGTGAATCATTTTTTCACATAAGATATAATGTAAATTGGATTAATCCGTTCCAGAACCCAGAGATGATTGCTTATTTATTGTAATAATACTTTAAGCGTAAAATACATAAAAACTATAAAAACAATAAATATATAGGCCTCTCTTACTATGTCTTTCTTTTTTAGTACAGATGATATGGTTGATTTCGCCATGCCATACTGAGTTGCCAGGTCAGAGACACGAGTTCCACTTTCAAACTTCGCAACGAGTTCTTTTTTCAATTCAATTGTCGTTCTCACTTCTTTCTTTTTAGGCTTAGTTGAATCAGTAATCTTTTTTGGACCCATGGCTGCACTATTTTCAATAAAAATAACAATAAAATATCACAAAGTTTCATGAAGCTTGCGTGCATGATGCGTAGCGAACGGAAGCTAGCACGAGACTGAACTGAAACGACCGCGTGGGGCGGCCAGTAACAAGGTCACGCTGTCCGAATCGCGAGCAAGCGTACGAATGGCGAGTTCAATTTTACTTGAAAAAGTTGGACGAATAACGAGTTGTACGAATAGCGAGGCGGACGAATGGCGGGGTTCCACTGTATTTGCCAAAATACGAGGATTTTCTGGACAGGTTCAGTGGATTTTTTTTCCTCGCATTGAATGAAAGAGACCATTCACTGTGATCTGTGTTTTACAAGAATTAAAAGGGAAAAAAAGAAGTTTCCATTTGCTCTCCCAAACATTTCCAAGCCTTTTAGTTCTCTCTTAGTTGTTTCAATGAGACTAGTGATGAAAGGAGGCGAAAAAAGCTAAAAGGCTGCAGCCTCGTGAGTTGACTGAATTACTGGGAAATATCTGGATTTGACAGCGGCGCCATAAAGGTCATTGACTCTGCAACTTCGATTAAACAGGCGCCTCTGTTATTTTTCTTTCTTTCTTTCTTTCCTTTTTAAATAATTTCAATCAAAGAATAATAAAACGCTACAAATAAGTTGAAGCTACGTTAACTATTAATTAAGAGGTCTAATAATTTATTGAGTTTTCATGAATTTCTAAAAATAAGAATGCTTTTATTTAGCTCATCTTTCTGATTTATTGTAAAGCTATTGATGTGTAGTTAAATAAATTCTCTGTGTCTTGCCTATTGAATTAGAAGATGAGACTCTGCTATCAATTTCGACGCACAAAAACTGTGAAGAACAGGAAACGTTTATCTCTTCTTTAGATCTTCGTCTTTTAATCAAACCTCCCACACGAAATTGGGTCAAAATTCATTCGTCCATTTTTTTTCCCTCCCTCCGGTTTTAGGAAGTTGGTACGCCAATTAACATTTTCTTGATGTAATTCATGATTACAAAAACATTACAAGCGAAGCTAAATGGTTCTTACATTAGGAGTATGTAGGACGAGGGCCCAAGGGTTCTGACTCTTTCCAAAATCTCGAAGGACCTTGCCCCTCCCTCTAAAAAAAGTTTTGGAGACGCCTTTTTTTTTGTAAACTTAAAAATAAAAGAATAATAATACAAAAATTGCATTACACTATTTCAAGAAAGTGAGAAGTCACAACTTTAAGAATTCAAACATATTTGGGAAATCCGAAGAAAACTCCTTGGAAATGTCATTTTCCATCTTGATAACATCAGTGAAAAAGCCGCCACTATCTACGATGGACGTTTGACCTTTCGCCTGACTCTCTTAAATGGACAGAGCTATGAATGATGATGACGTAAAAGTATGAATAAACCTATTAAGATCCTCTCTTTAGGGATCTGTTTCATTGTGGATTTATTCTGTCGTAATGTAATTCATTTTTATGGAATGAAGCCAAGTCGTGGTTTAAAAATTAATTTTAGTCTAATACTTTAGGAATAACGTTGATTTTAAAGTTATCGATATACGGTAGTATATTCAACGTGAAATAGGTTATTGTATTGAAAGTGTCTGTGGGCGAAGGAGAAAAGTATGTTTTTAAATATGTGTATTATTATTTTTATTTATTTTGAGCAAATGTTACAACGAAAAAGACAATTAGCTGATGACAAACTTAAAAAAAAAAAATAGAAATAAAAAAAAAATAATAGAACTCACATTCAGGGAAACACACACACAAAACAAAAATTGATGTCTTAGAATCCTGCTGTAAATTTTTTATTGATCAACGTTGCAATATTTTCTTTTTAGCGTTTGAAAATCAAAACAAAAGCACATAAAGTTTGCGGAATAAAGTTTATAAAAACTTTTAAAAAACCATGCTTTCTATATTCTATAATGATTAAAATATATAAGAAGTACGTATATATATAATTCATAGTTGTGTGTATATATATGGCGTCACCTAGCGGCTGGTCTCGGTGTAACGGCGTACGGAAGGATGTGTTGCCTTGGCAGAATATATTAATATAAAGTATATTATTATATTAATATATCCATATATAGTTGTATTGTCATCAGACATAAGCAAGTCTGCAAAATTTCTAGATGATTGACCGATGGGAAGTGCCTTAAAAATTGATTACAAGATTTGGAAACCAAACAGTAAGAGCTAATAAAAGCATGGCAAAAAGAGATACCTCCACCTTAAATACAGTAGGGCCCAGATTATCCGCGGAATTGGGTGGCAAGGGTACCGCGGATAGTAAAAATCGCGGATAACCCGAAAAAAGACTAAAAATGAGGTGAAAAAAAAGATTTTAGCATAACAGCTACGTTTTATTATACAAAAAACATAATATGCAAAACTTTTAAAATATGTACAGTAAAGCAGAAACCTTTCTGCAGAGAAAGAGCCTGCCACTCATCCACAAATTCCGAGAAGGCCTATAGGATTACGATGCACAATAAACCTGTCAGTAATTTTCGACCTTCGCACTGTAAGGCCTATTGTACTTCCCTATTGTTGGTTTGGTCTAAAATTGGTTTTTTTGAATTTCGTAATTAAAAAATTTTTTCGCGGCACTCGCGGATAATCGGGGCTCTACTGTAATCCATTGCATTTTTATAGTTATTTAGTTATTATTATAATTTGTTGTTGTTGTTTTTGTAGATTCCTTTTAATTCATATGATTATTAAATCTTATCGATTCATTTCATAGAATTAAATAATTGTCACTCAGATGGCAAAAGTCTTACAATTCGGACATGGCTTTCATCCTGGGCTGTCTCATCTTTCTTTCCTGAAACCTACAGATATGAAACCTATAGAGGTTTTCGTCAAAACCCAAATAGTCGGACAGGAAAGCCATTTTTTTTATTATTATTATTTACTAGATGGATGCCCGAAGCCTCGCATATTAACGGAAAACAACTTTCAAAAATACACGTAAACTAAACATCAAATAAACTAAAATTCAAAAGTTTCATTTTCTCTCCTCCCATCCAGATGATGAAATTTGATAGGCGAGACTTATCTAATTTGACTTTTTGATTAATTTTTTAGGATTTTATTCGAAATGTGTTATATAACAAACTTTTTTTATTTCTCCTATTCCTTTTGTAATGTTTCTCTGTAATTTCCTTGTACCTTCGTATTTTAAATGAATTTATCTATTATGTAGGTGATTTCACACTTTCTTAAAAAGGGTCACGGTGATGTCTTATCTCATCCCTTGATTTCTTAGCACATTTTGCTCATCAAATGAAGTAAGAATATTTCGGTTTCGTTAGTAATAGCCTGTAAACACGACAGAGAAGAAGAATTTATCATCGTCATTAATATTGCATCATTAATATTTTTCCCGGCGATTTAAACCCTTGTAGTTAATTATTGATTTAAGGAATCGATGTGCCAAAAGAGAACAGGTGAAAGAATCGAGTCCGTCTCGTGACATAGTTTGTTAGAATCAGAGACGATGAGAAAATGAAAGTTTTGGGTGAAGCATTTGTAGGCAATGAGGTCAACGGATTTCTCGCCGTTGCCCTACTACTTATGTGATAATTTCACTGTCAACATAATTCTTACATTTATCTTTTTATCATCAATTAAGGGACCGGCAAGCTTGCTCTGTATTTTGTGAAGAGATTATCTACATGGGCGTCAATACATAAGGGCAAGAGGACATAATTGTCTCCCAGCCACTGGCGTACCGATTGGTAGGGGTTTAACCGCCCACCCCCACCCTTTGCATCCGAAAACGGAAAAAATCTAGGATTTTGGAACTGTTAATTTGGGGGAAAGTTCATGGTTTGTAAATCCGGTTCTTACGTATTAACGCCACCGCAGCAGAAGTCGTTTCGGAGGAATGCACGGCAGAGTTAATTTTCAACCAAAAACAATTTCCATCCTAATGAGTTGCGAAGCAACGATTCGTTTACTACAATTAACTGTAGGTTAGGTTAGATTAGGTTGGCTGGACTTTTTTTTTGGTTGAACGACTACGACCATCATAACCTTCTCATTCCAAACCCTGCGCCCCCAACCACCCCTCGAATTTTCAAATTTAATTCGTGTAATTTCTTTCTCGTAAGAGACCTAACAGATGTTTAAAAAAAATGGTAAATTAAATTTTCAGATAATACTTTTTTTAATGTAAGTTAATTTATGGAATTTTACAATGGTATGATACATCTGCCAAAATAATTTTGTCTTCGTCTTATCTGGGTTTTTCATCAACAATGAAATATAACAGTGGAGAATTTCATCTGTCCGTTATTTATTGATTTGCCGCGCAGATCCTAGATGAGTGGGTTGTTTCCCTCTCATAAAATGGAATGTTTTATTAACACTAAGCCATAGACTATGATGGGAGCGGGCTTTCACAATTGGCAAACTTTATTCAGAATAAAATGGTATTTAGGGAAGTTACAGAGGAGCCAAAAAGATTTCGCACCTCGAGCTGTCACCGAGGAGCCTGGGACATCCATTTCGTCCTCTTTAGAACTCATCAGCCAGACATTTCACCGATGACAGGCTGAGAAGGTGCGATCATATACGAATCCCACTCTCGCTCCCGAAAGCGGGACCCTACAAAAGCAAAACACAACCAAAAATACACATTAATAGAAAAAATGTCAAATCCTTGACCTGCTTTCCGTTAGGCTTAAAAGGAATTTGTCTATAGCATAAAACAAAGCTTTTGAACTAACCAGTTTAAGTAATGACACATTTTACGTGCCTCATAATTCAACAAAATGGTGACTAGGAAAGACATAAACGAGCCAGAAAGATTTCGTACCTCAAGCTGTCACCGAGGAGAAATTTGAGTTTTTTTTGTTTTGAAAATTTCCTCTTCAATTGACCTAACTTTGTCTCAATATGCTTTAATTCATAATCCTAATTGCATTTATTTTTATTGGCTTCCAATCTAAATTAAATTTAAAAAATTGCTGTGAGAGAAAGGTAAAAAAAAACAAAAAACAATCGAACTCTGGTTTAGGGCAGCCAAGAGGATTTTTCTGGCCTAGTTTGACTGTAAATTGAAAGTAAAATTCCATAATAAATTGATGGAAAACAATCCCGTGTTAATATTGTTAACAGTTACGGATTATATATAATTAAAATTGTTCGTTAGCTGGAGATCAGACATTAACATATGCGTTGTTTCTTTTAGGTCACCGCAACAATGAATAGAAGTCATTGTCATGATGATTTAGCAGAATAAAAAAAGGCATACACTGTTAGATAATGGTCCACAGAAATTTTACACTTCTATTTAAGAGAAATGCAAATGATATATGTTTTTTTTTTTTCTTAAAGCTTAACATAATAATAATAATAATAATAATAATAAAGCAACGTTTTGGCAATTTTTGGATTTTTAATTCAAACATTGTTTGCCCTACTCCTAAAAAACAAAGTTTTACATTTCCTACATAGATTTTTAATTTATAAATTAAATGGCACATAATCGTTATCATGGGAATAGTTTGTTATATCATTCATTATTTATTTAATCGATCTTAAGATATTTGGAGTGAAATTATTAAAGTAATATTTAAAATCTAACTAATGTCATTGCAAATATATCTCAGTAGACGAGGAGTTGAGGCCCTGCACTTGAATTGAGGCTAAGGTATCACTTCTGAGAAATTTCCCTGAGTTCCATAACTGCACTAAAATCGATAAATGTGGCATTTCATACATTTTTATGAGATTGACCTGTCATAAGCAGATCCAGTGACATAACTCGCATTACCCACGCCAGCAATTAAGGACCTCACTCAAAATGAGGTCCGTAATTCATACAAATACATTGCCTTCTTTGCTGTTTTGCCTCAGTAACTGACCACTTAATCAACTTATTACAACTTAAAAAGGATATAAAAACAATAAATAAATAAAAAATTGCAACCCTAGATAGTCCTACGTAAATTTCCACATCAATCCGTGGTTATTACTTTCTTTTGATTGTTAATGTTTGAACAAAGTATGTTTTTATTTAAAAAAGCTATCATTTTCCTGCGCTAATTAGAAAATTACGGAAAAAAAATAACATTATTTCAATCATTGTTAAATTAGAAGAAAGTATTTTAATTACAAAAACAAAAAGCAAAACGAATGTTTTAATATTCTAGTCTAATATATCTTAATCAACTTATATAATTTGCTAATTTCGTCTGTCTGTCTGTCTGTCCGTAACTCAATATAATTAAGCTATTAAGATAGATCCAAGGTTCTCAATGGTGCCATTGAATCAAAGGTACTCAAATTGGATGAAATATTAGTTCATTTTGTCATTCCATGTTGTTTCCATGAAATTTTAACTGAAATTCTAACAAAACATACGTTCAAAACCAAATAATTTTGTGTTACCTCTGCACCGATTTTGATGAAATTTGGCATACTTACTCAGTTTTTTACGCTGATTTTGAAACTCAAAACCATTTTTGCCGTAGAAGCTTCGTTCACAAGTTAGCGCAGTATTTAGATTATATAAAGGTGAGTTTTAAATGCCTTTCGGCGTTATGAGTCAAAAATAATAATTATTCTTTAGATAAATTAAACTTTAGATATGGTTAGTATTTCGTTTTTCTTTTTGGGTGGAAAATGATTCTTTAGATTAAACTCTCAGAACCTATATTACAGGTGTACAGGTAAGAAGTATACATAAATAGGTCTGATAAACATTAAAAAAAAAAAAAAATTCAAATCAAATCATCAATCGAATCAAATATATATATATATATATAAATTGGTTAAGTTCTGTCTGTCTGTAACTCGATATAATTAAGCTATTAAGATAGATCCAACGGTTCTCAATGGTACCATTGAATTTTTGATTGAGTACTTTTGGTATTCAAATTGGATGAAAATATTAGTTCATTGTGTCATTCCATGTTGTTTCTAGGAAATTTTATTCTTGGGAACTGACCTCGACAACTGAAATTCGAACAAAACATACATTCAAAACCAAATAATTTTGTTACCACTGCATCCATTTTAATGAAATTTGGCGTACTTACTCAGTTGTTTACGCTGATTTCGAAACTCAAAACCATTTTTGCCGTAGAAGCTTCGTTCACAAGTTAACACAGTATTTAGATTACATTTACTTTTTATTTGATAGTTGATAATAAAATGATTTTTCAGATTTTTTTATGCCTGTCGTCCGACAGGCTTTGCTGCTAGTATGGGTATATTTTAATACGCTAGTCAGTGTCTTCTGCATTCTTCAGCTGTAGTTAATCATAGATCAACAGCCGAGAGAAATTGTAAGCAATTTCAACAACAATGGAGTGAAACCTCACCATAAATATAAGAATTTACAAAATTTAAATTCTCTTTCATAGTTTATTTTGTAGAGGAGAAACTTAATTATGAAACGTACAGGTCCAGTGGCACTTTAACGTTGAATATCTAAGATCTAGATCTAAAGTAGTAAAGTAAGCTAAAGTGATAAAGCACTTGATTTCTGGATGGAGGAACAGGGTTCTATCCCTTGTGATTAAGGATTTTTTTCATTGGTTCTTTCTTCTCTAGTCGGGTTTTATGTTTCACCGAAGCTTATGTAAAGTGGGGAGTAAAGGTGAGTGGTTTTGGGATAACCATCCGCCCTGGACTTGGTCCCTGTCTCGGAAACACTGGAAACTTTACTTACTGTGATCCCAAGGACTACTTAGGCTTGTTGTGGAATTCTTAACTATTTTATTTATTTATTTATTTATTTATTTATTTATTTCAGCATTTAGAGAATTATAAGTTTTTTCCTTCAAGTTTATTATAGATAATAGAGACTATTATTGTATTATGTTTTAAATGATATTAATTTGTAGATATGAATTTATTATGAATCTTAAATTCACAACTGTATAATTTAAAAATGATTATTGATAATTTTAAGATGAAAATAAATTTTTAGATGAATTGAGAATTTCCAATCTAATATTATAAAGTAAAGTAAATAATATAAAGTAAAGATGAAATAAACTAATGAATAGCCTAATGAAAATAATCTACAAAACACCTTTTATCAGTCATTGCACAATGGATAGTTTGTTCTTGATTGCAGAACAGATCAGCAGTGGAAGAAGATAAATTGGATAAACAGAATATGTGGTTCAATTGATTTATGTTCTACATTAATATAATTATGATTGTTGATGACAATGATTAAGGACAGTAAATATTAACAATAAATTTTTAGTAATTTAATAGTAATATATAAAAAAATAAGAAAGATTACTTTAGCGACAATGAAAATTGCTCTCATCTACTTAGCATTTGGGTCAATCTTCTTTTTCCTGTAATCAATTGTTGCTATTATGGCGATGGTCATTCCAGACTTTAGTCTTTTTTTTTGTATATTGATTCTAATGAGAATGAATTGATCCTTTTAGGTTACCATGGACACAACGATAGAGGAGGAGCAGTTGGGCAACAGCAGCAGTAGTGGCAATGAAGATCATAGTGGACTGAGCAATGGAGGATTTGCCGGATTTAACCGCCACAGTGAGCCCATTGGGGGTGGTGACTTCTCCCCCGTTCAGCCCAGAGCCAGGCCTTTTTCTAACCATCTAAGGTTTTCCAGCGTGCCAGGCAGTCCCAAAAGGGAATCAAGGGATTTCGATTTTGGGGCTTCGTTTAGCACAGGTGATACTTCTTTAAGATATTTTTTTTTTTTTTTAAGTCAAAATTTTTTTTATGAACTTTATTTATTTTTCTGCCAATGATTCACTATTTTTTTAATTACTAAAATGGTAGCCATAATGCGTTTTGTCGAAAGTAGCAAGATCAAAATAACAGTAATTAAAATAATGCTATATTTACACCGTTCTGAACAGTTGAGAACTTATCAAAGACTTGACGAAATTCAAAACAGCAGTTTTGAAACACGTCTAAGTCATTTTGTAATCTAATCATAAATTGCCCTTTCTTGTCTCTTACATAGTCTATCTTCTCGTACTACATCTGTTTTAAGGAACCAAAAATGAATTATTTATCATGTAATTGAAGATTTGAAAGATGTCACACATAACAATTGTTGCTTAGCACTGAATTCATGTATATCTGTAGAAAAACAAAATGTTTCATAAGAACAGTGTTAAAAGACACTTTTTTTTTTTTTTCATTCATTAAGCAAAAGGAAAAACTGACTTAAAAGAAAAAGATTTTGTTTTAAGTTTACTTTAGAAAATATAATGGCAGATTTCATGAAAACTTTATTTTTGGCTTTTGAACATGTGATTATCTCTCTGTTGGGATGAAGTAATATTTAAATCTTATGAAAATGACCTTTTTTTAAAAAAAATAATATTTAAATACAGATTGTAAAAGAGAAGAACATTTCATTAATTTTCTTTTTTTTTTTTATTGTATAAAAGCTATATTAAAAATTGAATGCAATTTTCTTCTCCATAAGAAAAAATGTGTAATATTCTTAAATGCATGAATGGAATAGCTTTTATGCAGAAAAATTGAAATTACTTTCTTTAACGATTAATTTGAATTAAAGTTAAAGTGTCCCACAACAGGTCTATGTCGCTTCGTGGCCAACAGGACTTAAGTTTAGAACGGATTGTCAGCCCCACTGCCTTCAACCCCTGGGAAAGAAACCCAGTACCCATTGTACAGAGGGCTGGGTGGACCCTATGACTCGTTTGAAGGAGAATGGAGCGTGGAAAAATCCCCACCCTCTGCCGGAGATCAAATCCACCACTTCCAGCCCATAGCCAAGTGCCTTTACCCACTCGGCTACCAGGCCCACCTAAATTTTAATTACAAATCTTGAAATTAAAGGAAAGAATAATAAGTATAATGCCTTATAGAATTAGCATTATTATTATTATTATTATTATTATTTGCATTTAAGTAGCTCATAATTAAGAGCATGATAAGATCAATTTTGTAGCCCCCTTGACTGCAGGCTGGGGATTGTTTCACATTGAATTCTCTTCCAGATGGTCCTGTGATTCACCTGAAGAATGGATATTGGGTTTCTTTCCCTGGGGGTTAAAGGCTTTGGGTCAGGGAAGGTCCAGAGCCTCACTTCCTGTAATCGTAAGAGTCACATAGGCTTGTAGGATACTTTTAACTGAGATTTATAATTAGAGAATTATAAATACTATATAAATTATAATAAATTATATTTCTCAGTTGCCCGAGTATTGTAACACATTAAACATTGTATGCATAGATTGACTTTCATTCAATCCTAATAAAAAATAGAAAATACCTAAGAGCTGTGATTTCCATGGCCTGCTGCTTATGCTAATTTTATAAAAAGATAGGGAAATTACAAGAACCCCTTTAAGTGATTTTGGAGAGATTACATTAGAGAGCAACTTATCAGAATCTGAGAAATTTGATCCAATGAAATCTGAATGATATTGTAAACCGTTTTATCACTATTGATTATTTTCCTACAATTAACAATTATTGAAGAAACTGTTTATGTTAAATCCTAAATGACCGAATTTAGTTTGATAAATTTAAAGAGATATTTAATTAACCTATGTTGGCACTCAGCCAGCCCTTTCATGATCTTAAAAAGAATATTATTGGCAATCATCCAATTCATTTTGAGTTGTCAACAGATTCTCATTTTTCGATCAACATATAATATAAGACTAATAACACTACTAGTGTAATATATCTCATTAGAGAAATGAAGAATATTTATTGCTGTGTTGAATCTGAGGCTTTGAAATTATTTTTAAAAATATGCCGAGTGAAAGATATTTAAATGTCATATTTCCTCTTGACATTTTATTAGTAAACTTTGAATGAACTTCTCATTGATATTTTGATCTTTTAATGTCTCCAGTAAAATTTGTAATTTTTAAAAAGATATGTGGCTACCTTGTAATTTTGTTTTAACTTTACATTAGGAATATTGCATCTTATCATTGCCTTTTATTATTATTTCTGCATTCAACTTATAAATAAAGATGTTTTTTTAATCTTCTTATTCTATTGTTAATCCCTGAGAACTTTTTCTTTCCTTTCCCCTTCCTGCTTTGTAGCTTCGGAAATGAGCTTGTACCAAAGTGCCCTCGACCTACAAATGGAAACACGATTGGATCCAAGGGGATCTGTTTACTCAGAACAAGTCCCCCTTCATACCAATGAGGTATTAGAAGACATTGCAGAAGAATCCACCATCGATACCCCAACAACACTAAAACGAATGATGAGTGTAAGTACGGCTCTAACTTATTCTTGACCATTTGCCAAGTCTTAACATTCTAAGTCCCCCCAAAAATTAGAAAATCTACAAAAATAAACAAAATATGGAGGAGAATGGTGCAAGTCATTAAACACCTTTTCCCAACTTTCAAAATTTTCTTAAAAAAGATGGTGGAAACTTGTATGATTTTATAGCTTGGGAGGGAAAGGAATATTAAAAAATATATATATATTTGAACAATGAGCTAATAATTAATAGTTGATAAGTACAAGGTATAAAATTTTAATGATAGGATCTTGGTAAAACTACCAAGATTTCTTTGATAAGAAAGTTACTTAAATCACTTAGTCTTAGTATATTAGTACATTCCAAAATGGTTTTTTTTTTTTTCCTGATAAAATGTTATTTTTGTCCAACAAAAGAAGAACAGCAAGTTACAGCCATTATTAGATAGTTGTCAAATTTATTTTTAGCCCATCCAAAGCAGTATCTTTTTGTGCTGAATCTAAAAATAGTACTAAAAGTTTGTTATGTTTTTTCCCCTAAATATTTGAAACACACTTAATAAGAAATACTGAAAACTTCAAGAATTATTTTTTTAATAAAAGATTGCAATTAAAAAGAAAATGCATAAAAGCATTTAAACAATAATAATGCAGTCCTTAGTGATGGTAATACAGTGATAAAAATGTACATTTTTTTTTTACATTATGCAATCGAAATATATATTATTAAAACTTATGCAAAATAAAAATAATTAATAAACTAGCATTGTATGCAGTAAATGTAATGAGGAAATGCGTATTATACATTAATAAAATTAGAAGATCGTTCATCATCACTTAATTTTCATTAGGATTGTCTGTGCTGTCTCCAGTCAGCATTGTTTTTAATTTTGTTGGCTGAATTATTTTGTTGGTTTTTGATTAGATTTCACTTTACATTAGAGTTAATTGGAAACAGAAATTGTTATATCCAAACAAAAGTAATAAATGTGGTTCCACACTTTTTTTGGTATTACCCATTTATCTGATTGATTCAGTTATCTGCTCAGAATCCACTAATTGGGTCCACAGTTCTATTTATGAATTGTATTTAGCTTTTCTGACATTGCAATATTTGAGTTTTGTAAAAATTCAAAACTCTTCTGAACTTTCACTAGCAGTGAGGTAGAAAACCCCTTGAAAGCCAGTTAAAAATAGATTCATTTTTAACAACATCCAAATTTTAATTAAGTTTTAATCTAATCATTTTGAAATCCAATGCAAATTTTTATCAAATTAATGGCTTACAGGGCAAAAACTTAGGTTTTTTGCAGCTGTTAAACTGATCAGCACTGTGTTTGAAAACCTATGATGCCAGAGATAATGAGGCCAGTTTTCCCTAATCCCAGTCTGCCCTTGGATTTTTCACTATAACTTTAAATAATGTTAATTATCTTTATTTTTTATGCTGCATCTATTTTACCAATCTTATCTGAAGTCTCTGCATTGCCAGAAGATTATAATTTTAATAATCACTGATCATTTCATCTGTCATTGTGACATTTCTCGTCTTTGGGTTGGAGATACACAAATACTTTTTATATTTAACAAATTCTTTTCCATATGAATTCTTCTCGAGATTATACCAAGAATCTCACAGTTCAGATTTGCTCCACAATATTGTGGTTCGGGTAAATTATTATCATTATTTACTTCTCTTCGTCAGTCAGATAGAAACAAACTTATTTTCTTATTTTTGGATGATACCCTGATCAACCCTAAATTAGTTAAATGTTAATCTGCAATTTCCAGTCATTTGATCTTTTCAAATTTTATCATAATAGTTGCTGCTGAATTTCTTTATTTCATAAGAAATAAAAACCAAATACTGCACACAAATTAACATTTACGTCTTTAGAGTTTATCATCAGAGGGAATCAGGAATGACTGTTTCGGTTTTTCTTGGGACTCATCAGTCCGATCCACCCCCTCTTCGATGATAAACCCAGAAAGGTTGAAAATAAATGGAAGTCATTTTCCCTCCCAAAAGTGACTCCCAATACAAAATAAACAACAATAAAAAATATCTGCTAAAGTGCACAAATCAAAAACCCTTTGACTTAAAGATCATTAGAAACAGAGAGGCTTTTAATTACAAAGAAAGAAACCAAACCAAGAAGGCAGAAGTCATTGATTTTCTGCATGTTAAATTTGGTTTTCATAAGAAATAAAAACCAAATACTGCACATAAATAAACATTTACGTCTTTAGAGTATTTCATCAGAGGGAATTGAGAACAGTCATTTCATCCTTTTTAGGGACTCATCAAGCCCGATCCACCCTTTTTGATAATAAACCGTGAAAGGTGTGCAGTTCAGCACTTATTTTCATTCTTGTTTATTTTGTTTGGGAGTCACTTTCGGGAGCGAAGGTAACTTCCATTTATTTTCACGCATTTCTGAATTTATCATCAAGGAGGGTAGATCGGGCTGATGAGCCCCTAAAAAGGACAAAGCGTTCGTTTTTCTTATTGATTTTATGCAAATCAAATTTATTTTCCATTACTTATTTCATGTTTGTTTGTTTTGTTTTTTAATATAACATTTTATATATCTCTTAAATTAGTGATTTTTATAACAATTTAAAAGTATAATAATCTTAAATTGCAGCGTGAATCAGATCTCTACTTTCGAGATGGCATACGACGAATTGATTTTATTCTGGCCTACGTAACAGAAGGTCCAAATGTCAAAGAAATTCATGAAGAAGAAAGAAAATTATTTGAAGATCATCTAATGGAAGATGGATTGGAATTGGAATATGAATGTGAGGCAGTAAGTACAATAAAGTAATTTAATAACAAATTGTATTTCTGCTTTCAACTTTCTTTTTAAGGGCCCTAAAGCAGATTAACTTCATACATAATTTAATATGAAATTATTTTAAAAACATTTTTTAAATCATTAAGCAATTTAAGAATGATTAACTGTTATTAATTCAATGAAGCTTAATTTATCATTAAATCCCGTTTTTGGTAAATTTGATTTTATAATACACATTCAGTTTTGTTAGGTTTTTGTCTAATACTTAGTGAGTTTATTTTTGTTAAATGTTACTAATATTCTATATCAATGCTTCTCAGCCTATTTCAGCTTATGGCACTTATTCAACATCTGAGAGTACATCAGATGTTGGCACATCAAACTTTATGTCAGATAGTTCTTGAATTATGATAGGGGTTATGTTCTGATTGATACATCATAAGTTGAATTGGTCGTAAGTTGAAAGTCATGTATTGTACAGTATATACAAAGAAACGTAAAACTAGACACACCACTAAAATTTGTTAAAAATAAGTTAAAAATATATTTACAGACGTTTCATCCATGCACATGGACTTTTTCAATAGTACAACAACAGATGGGGAAGTCTACACTTATATAAAGAATTTAAAAAATTATTTCCTAGGTGTCAGGTGATCAACCACTAAAAGACTCTCCAGATTGGTCCAAATTTCCAACAATCAGAGAGAGGTGGAAGGGGAGACATCTGGTGCTAATCAATGCAATCATAAACCACTGGCAAACGTTAACAAAGCCATGTGTAACCAAGGAAACAAAAACATTTATAAATATATTTAAATTTTAAAAAAAATTGCACATAATTAAAACCCATATTGATGAATATTAATAACAGAAGTGTGATCATTATAACAGTTTGCTGTATTTGCAACAAAAACACACTTCCTTACATTTTCTCCAAAAATTATGAGCTTCCACAGCTAAAACCTGTGGTTATCCAAATCTATTAAATGCCCTGTACCCAAGATATGCTGGACAGTTGTATAAGTTTGATCACACCGAGCTATCGCTCTCCTGTGGTCTGCTAGAGGGCACATAATCCCACCTATGTAACTATACTTGTGACCCCTACAAGTTAATTGATAGACAACACCTTATAAGTGTAGACTTCCCGTCCATTGTTGGACCATTGAGAAAGTCCATGTGCATGGATGAAATGTCCGTAAATACATTTTTAACTGATTTTTAACAAATTGTAGTGGTGTATCTAGTTTTATATTTATTTGGATTTAAATACAGTATATAGTATGTCAGAAATCATATATAAGCACAAAATACATGTATGTACAGTAAACTTACGTTCAAACCATTTTAAAGTTAAATATATGCAAAAAAGTAAGATAGTACTCAAAATACATACTATAAATAACTGTACACAATACATACTACAAATGACATACTATAAATAACCAAAGTACTGTTCGGTTTTGTTTACGAGAGCCTTCAACGCTTTTGCGCATGCGTCAGATCTCCTTCGATTTCTTCAAAATAGGGGCGAGGAGAAACAAAGATGGGATGTTTACTATTTATAGTGTTAGTTTACTAGTAGCTGCGTTCTATGTGCGCTTTTCGGGAAAGAATTATGGAAAGAATAAATACTATTGCAAAAATGCTCCTCTGTTATTTTTTTTTTAAAAGCGGAAATGTCCAAAAGAATTTCTTAGGAAAGTACCCATCTCAGCATATCCCCCTCCGCGGAATAAAATCGTCCGGCAGTGGTAGCTCTGCCTTTCAAAACCGCACAGTTCAGCAGTAATATAATGTAGTGCGACATGAACATACACAAGAGATACCCAAAGAAAATAGCTTAAAAGTTAGTGTTTTGAGATGAAATAAGTCTTACCTTTAAATAGTAACTATCATACAGTGTGATATATTGAAAAATGGAGCGATTTAAAATTTCACTTAATTGCTCTTTAGCTACCTTAAGAATTCTTTAACAATCATGCATGTAAAATACGATTACTTACATGACATATACAGTAACAATAATAATAATATGGTATAAGGAATTACAGTGATAAACAACATTGTATTGTTTTTACATTCATTCATGAAACGTTTACAAACAGTTCAGTTTTTCAATAATAGACATTTGCTGAGATATCTGGAGTATTTAATCCATTAATCATTGCCAGACACCTTTGATAATTTTCCATGAACTGGACTGTATGTCCTTTGCCATCTGTGTGCCATCAAATGAAATCAAAAATTCCAAGACCAATCATTAGATAGAAACACATTCTACGTAGGTGGTTCATAAATTAACCAAAGGATTTGTGAAAAGGTAAATGTCTGATTGTCAACAACCGAGCATTGAAAAAGTTTTTAGAAAATTAAAATTTAAAGATAATATTAATTTTTTGTTGATTTAAAGCATTAAAATATGTCTCCTTGCTTTTTTATTGGAAAAGAGTTTTGTTAATTGTTATATTACCACTGCTAAAATAATAGCCTCTAAATTGTTTCCTGCCTATTTATGGGTCCTTAATTTTCATCCAATTCCATTGAGATTAGCATTAAAACATTTCTTTGATCTCACTGCGTACAAATTTCATGAACATTACTCAACACAGTGGGGATCCAATTGTTTCATGCATAATAATGGGACATGAAACCATTATTACAAACAAACCATTGATACAAACAACTTTTTAAAATCAGTTTTCTTCATAATTCATATTATACTTTATCTTTACAGATCTACATTTCTTCTATAATATAATTTACACAATATTATTGAACTTAAGAAAACTTTTCTTTAAACATAATTTCTTTCACATATCCAAATGATATATTATTCATTTTAAGGATTTTTCTTTATTAATACAATCTTTTGAGTTAATGAAATAAGATTCTATCATTAACCTTTCTTTTTCTTTAGCAATTTTACAGTCTATTTTAACAATTGATAATTAAATAATTGAAATAATTAATTGATGCCTGTTATGTATGATGTATTTGTATGATATTTATATATTGTTAATAAGTCTGTTTGTTTAAATTGTTGGTTTGTTTTGTAATCCAAACGAAAATTTGAGGAAGAGGATGAAATTCCTGTCCTCGTTCCTGTCACCTCAAGAAGTCTTTCACACAGAAAGACAAAATATTGTGTAAATTATATTATAGAAGAAATGTATATCTATCAAGATAAAAGTATAACATTTTAAGATATCTGAAAACAACCTAAATTCTTCTTCTCGTACTAGTTAATAATTCCTTTACTGCTGTACATTTCAGGAAGGAAATTAATAATGAGAAAGAGAAGACTTAACTAGGAGTAAAACCTCCAAATTTACAATCCGAGAGAAGCTTAACATAAATTCTTTATCAAAATAACAATCATAATGGGATCTTCCCTTGTATCCAAGATTTTTTTTTTGCAGCACACCTTTTTCGATAAAGGTACTGTTCCATTTAGTGCTTTAGGAAATAGGGAGTTCCAAGAGAAGAATAAAAATTAGTTGAGCAGATCTGAAAATCAATTAAATTCTACTGAATAATGTTTTGATTCAATTGTAATTGAAAAAGAACTAAGTAATAAAATTTTGTCTTTCTGATTGAAATACCCTGCATGTACTTATTAATAGTATTTTGACAGATGGTTTGAATTTTATTTTGTTTTATTTTACATTTCTTTAAAGTTTACAACAATTCAAGTATGATAAAATGAATTAATAAAATTATTTGGCTTTTAAAAGCATTAATAATGAATTTTGAAAATTTGCTTTTGCTGTGGTTCAACTTTTCATCATGTAACTCAATTCGTTCTTCCACGAAAAGATGGATTTTAGGCATATTTTTACAAAACATTCATTTATCAAATCCATTGTTGCAGTCATAAGTACTTTTTTTTTTGGTTTTCTTTCTTAATAATTTGCATTCCTTCATCTTATAAGTTTATACTTTAGAGTTTTAATTGGGTTATAGAAAGGTTTATATGAGAACACTACTGCAGGGTTTATAATTTACAGTTACTGAGTACATTCTTTGTGATTTTTTTTTCCAGAATATTTTGATACTTAGACTTTATTGTTTTGGATATTTTTGATTTTATGGTTTTTCTCCTAATTGTGAAGTTAATTTTTAATTGTTTTATTTCATTATTAAATTTACATATTTATTTTACTCATCAGTTTATAATCCACTGTTTAAAAATGAGATAGTTTTTCTGAGTTACTAATCATTTTCCTTTTGTACAAATAAATGAAATTCTGTTTTTCACATCCCATGACAATATCTTTTCAAGACTACTTTTGCTGTCATTTTTGTTTGGTATCTACAGATTACTCCTGTATGAAACATTGGAATTATTGGGGGAAACAAATAATATTTAAGTTCTACATAAGGGCTGTTTAATCATATATATATTGTAGTGTGTGATTTGTAGTGAAATGAATTTAGACTGAACTGGTGAATGGTCAACTGGACTGGGCTCTGAGCTCTGGCTCTGGCTGTTTATTATTCTGAATAAGAAAAAGATAAAATATATAGGATAGATAGAAATAAA
>JAFIDM010078588.1:0-33056 GCA_023159025.1 Thereuonema tuberculata | reverse complement strand
TTTATTTCTATCTATCCTATATATTTTATCTTTTTCTTATTCAGAATAATAAACAGCCAGAGCCAGAGCTCAGAGCCCAGTCCAGTTGACCATTCACCAGTTCAGTCTAAATTCATTTCACTACAAATCACACACTACAATATATATATGATTAAACAGCCCTTATGTAGAACTTAAATATTATTTGTTTCCCCCAATAATTCCAATGTTTCATACAGGAGTAATCTGTAGATACCAAACAAAAATGACAGCAAAAGTAGTCTTGAAAAGATATTGTCATGGGATGTGAAAAACAGAATTTCATTTATTTGTACAAAAGGAAAATGATTAGTAACTCAGAAAAACTATCTCATTTTTAAACAGTGGATTATAAACTGATGAGTAAAATAAATATGTAAATTTAATAATGAAATAAAACAATTAAAAATTAACTTCACAATTAGGAGAAAAACCATAAAATCAAAAATATCCAAAACAATAAAGTCTAAGTATCAAAATATTCTGGAAAAAAAAATCACAAAGAATGTACTCAGTAACTGTAAATTATAAACCCTGCAGTAGTGTTCTCATATAAACCTTTCTATAACCCAATTAAAACTCTAAAGTATAAACTTATAAGATGAAGGAATGCAAATTATTAAGAAAGAAAACCAAAAAAAAAAGTACTTATGACTGCAACAATGGATTTGATAAATGAATGTTTTGTAAAAATATGCCTAAAATCCATCTTTTCGTGGAAGAACGAATTGAGTTACATGATGAAAAGTTGAACCACAGCAAAAGCAAATTTTCAAAATTCATTATTAATGCTTTTAAAAGCCAAATAATTTTATTAATTCATTTTATCATACTTGAATTGTTGTAAACTTTAAAGAAATGTAAAATAAAACAAAATAAAATTCAAACCATCTGTCAAAATACTATTAATAAGTACATGCAGGGTATTTCAATCAGAAAGACAAAATTTTATTACTTAGTTCTTTTTCAATTACAATTGAATCAAAACATTATTCAGTAGAATTTAATTGATTTTCAGATCTGCTCAACTAATTTTTATTCTTCTCTTGGAACTCCCTATTTCCTAAAGCACTAAATGGAACAGTACCTTTATCGAAAAAGGTGTGCTGCAAAAAAAAATCTTGGATACAAGGGAAGATCCCATTATGATTGTTATTTTGATAAAGAATTTATGTTAAGCTTCTCTCGGATTGTAAATTTGGAGGTTTTACTCCTAGTTAAGTCTTCTCTTTCTCATTATTAATTTCCTTCCTGAAATGTACAGCAGTAAAGGAATTATTAACTAGTACGAGAAGAAGAATTTAGGTTGTTTTCAGATATCTTAAAATGTTATACTTTTATCTTGATAGATATACATTTCTTCTATAATATAATTTACACAATATTTTGTCTTTCTGTGTGAAAGACTTCTTGAGGTGACAGGAACGAGGACAGGAATTTCATCCTCTTCCTCAAATTTTCGTTTGGATTACAAAACAAACCAACAATTTAAACAAACAGACTTATTAACAATATATAAATATCATACAAATACATCATACATAACAGGCATCAATTAATTATTTCAATTATTTAATTATCAATTGTTAAAATAGACTGTAAAATTGCTAAAGAAAAAGAAAGGTTAATGATAGAATCTTATTTCATTAACTCAAAAGATTGTATTAATAAAGAAAAATCCTTAAAATGAATAATATATCATTTGGATATGTGAAAGAAATTATGTTTAAAGAAAAGTTTTCTTAAGTTCAATAATATTGTGTAAATTATATTATAGAAGAAATGTAGATCTGTAAAGATAAAGTATAATATGAATTATGAAGAAAACTGATTTTAAAAAGTTGTTTGTATCAATGGTTTGTTTGTAATAATGGTTTCATGTCCCATTATTATGCATGAAACAATTGGATCCCCACTGTGTTGAGTAATGTTCATGAAATTTGTACGCAGTGAGATCAAAGAAATGTTTTAATGCTAATCTCAATGGAATTGGATGAAAATTAAGGACCCATAAATAGGCAGGAAACAATTTAGAGGCTATTATTTTAGCAGTGGTAATATAACAATTAACAAAACTCTTTTCCAATAAAAAAGCAAGGAGACATATTTTAATGCTTTAAATCAACAAAAAATTAATATTATCTTTAAATTTTAATTTTCTAAAAACTTTTTCAATGCTCGGTTGTTGACAATCAGACATTTACCTTTTCACAAATCCTTTGGTTAATTTATGAACCACCTACGTAGAATGTGTTTCTATCTAATGATTGGTCTTGGAATTTTTGATTTCATTTGATGGCACACAGATGGCAAAGGACATACAGTCCAGTTCATGGAAAATTATCAAAGGTGTCTGGCAATGATTAATGGATTAAATACTCCAGATATCTCAGCAAATGTCTATTATTGAAAAACTGAACTGTTTGTAAACGTTTCATGAATGAATGTAAAAACAATACAATGTTGTTTATCACTGTAATTCCTTATACCATATTATTATTATTGTTACTGTATATGTCATGTAAGTAATCGTATTTTACATGCATGATTGTTAAAGAATTCTTAAGGTAGCTAAAGAGCAATTAAGTGAAATTTTAAATCGCTCCATTTTTCAATATATCACACTGTATGATAGTTACTATTTAAAGGTAAGACTTATTTCATCTCAAAACACTAACTTTTAAGCTATTTTCTTTGGGTATCTCTTGTGTATGTTCATGTCGCACTACATTATATTACTGCTGAACTGTGCGGTTTTGAAAGGCAGAGCTACCACTGCCGGACGATTTTA
This sequence comes from Thereuonema tuberculata, assembly GCA_023159025.1. Taxonomy (NCBI): domain Eukaryota; kingdom Metazoa; phylum Arthropoda; class Chilopoda; order Scutigeromorpha; family Scutigeridae; genus Thereuonema; species Thereuonema tuberculata. The sequence goes on along the minus strand of JAFIDM010078588.1, from coordinate 30,247 downwards.
TTCCGCGGAGGGGGATATGCTGAGATGGGTACTTTCCTAAGAAATTCTTTTGGACATTTCCGCTTTTAAAAAAAAAATAACAGAGGAGCATTTTTGCAATAGTATTTATTCTTTCCATAATTCTTTCCCGAAAAGCGCACATAGAACGCAGCTACTAGTAAACTAACACTATAAATAGTAAACATCCCATCTTTGTTTCTCCTCGCCCCTATTTTGAAGAAATCGAAGGAGATCTGACGCATGCGCAAAAGCGTTGAAGGCTCTCGTAAACAAAACCGAACAGTACTTTGGTTATTTATAGTATGTCATTTGTAGTATGTATTGTGTACAGTTATTTATAGTATGTATTTTGAGTACTATCTTACTTTTTTGCATATATTTAACTTTAAAATGGTTTGAACGTAAGTTTACTGTACATACATGTATTTTGTGCTTATATATGATTTCTGACATACTATATACTGTATTTAAATCCAAATAAATATAAAACTAGATACACCACTACAATTTGTTAAAAATCAGTTAAAAATGTATTTACGGACATTTCATCCATGCACATGGACTTTCTCAATGGTCCAACAATGGACGGGAAGTCTACACTTATAAGGTGTTGTCTATCAATTAACTTGTAGGGGTCACAAGTATAGTTACATAGGTGGGATTATGTGCCCTCTAGCAGACCACAGGAGAGCGATAGCTCGGTGTGATCAAACTTATACAACTGTCCAGCATATCTTGGGTACAGGGCATTTAATAGATTTGGATAACCACAGGTTTTAGCTGTGGAAGCTCATAATTTTTGGAGAAAATGTAAGGAAGTGTGTTTTTGTTGCAAATACAGCAAACTGTTATAATGATCACACTTCTGTTATTAATATTCATCAATATGGGTTTTAATTATGTGCAATTTTTTTTAAAATTTAAATATATTTATAAATGTTTTTGTTTCCTTGGTTACACATGGCTTTGTTAACGTTTGCCAGTGGTTTATGATTGCATTGATTAGCACCAGATGTCTCCCCTTCCACCTCTCTCTGATTGTTGGAAATTTGGACCAATCTGGAGAGTCTTTTAGTGGTTGATCACCTGACACCTAGGAAATAATTTTTTAAATTCTTTATATAAGTGTAGACTTCCCCATCTGTTGTTGTACTATTGAAAAAGTCCATGTGCATGGATGAAACGTCTGTAAATATATTTTTAACTTATTTTTAACAAATTTTAGTGGTGTGTCTAGTTTTACGTTTCTTTGTATATACTGTACAATACATGACTTTCAACTTACGACCAATTCAACTTATGATGTATCAATCAGAACATAACCCCTATCATAATTCAAGAACTATCTGACATAAAGTTTGATGTGCCAACATCTGATGTACTCTCAGATGTTGAATAAGTGCCATAAGCTGAAATAGGCTGAGAAGCATTGATATAGAATATTAGTAACATTTAACAAAAATAAACTCACTAAGTATTAGACAAAAACCTAACAAAACTGAATGTGTATTATAAAATCAAATTTACCAAAAACGGGATTTAATGATAAATTAAGCTTCATTGAATTAATAACAGTTAATCATTCTTAAATTGCTTAATGATTTAAAAAATGTTTTTAAAATAATTTCATATTAAATTATGTATGAAGTTAATCTGCTTTAGGGCCCTTAAAAAGAAAGTTGAAAGCAGAAATACAATTTGTTATTAAATTACTTTATTGTACTTACTGCCTCACATTCATATTCCAATTCCAATCCATCTTCCATTAGATGATCTTCAAATAATTTTCTTTCTTCTTCATGAATTTCTTTGACATTTGGACCTTCTGTTACGTAGGCCAGAATAAAATCAATTCGTCGTATGCCATCTCGAAAGTAGAGATCTGATTCACGCTGCAATTTAAGATTATTATACTTTTAAATTGTTATCACTAATTGTTAATCACTAATTTAAAAGATATATAAAATGTTACAAAAAAAAAAAAAAAACATAAAATAAGTAATGGAAAATAAATTTGATTTGCAGAAAATCAATAAGAAATAAAAGCCAAAGACTGCACATAAATAAACATTCATGCCTTTAGAGTTTATCATCAGAGGCAATCCGGAATGGCCATTTCGTCCTTCTGAGGGACTCATCAGCCTGATCCACCCTCCCTTGATGATAACTCCAGATAGGCATGAAAATAAATGGAAGTTACCTTCACTCCAGAAATCCCGAATCTTGTTTATTTTCCCGAACAAAATAAACAAGAGTAAAAAATAAGTGCTGAAGTGCACACCTTTCACGGTTTATCATCAAGAAGGGTGGATCGGGCTTGATGAGTCCCTAAAAAGGATGAAATGATCATTTTCGAATCCCTCTGATGATAAACTCTTAAAGAAGTGAATATTTATTTATGTGCAGTATTTGGTTTTTATTTCTTATGAAAACCAAATTTAACATGCAGAAAATCAATGACTTCTGCCTTCTTGGTTTGGTTTCTTTCTTTGTAATCAAAAGCCTCTCTGTTTCTAATGATCTTTAGGTCAAAGGGTTTTTGATTTGTGCACTTTAGCAGATATTTTTTATTGTTGTTTATTTTGTATCGGGAGTCACTTTTGGGAGCGAAAATGACTTCCATTTATTTTCACACCTTTCTGGGTTTATCATCGAAGAGGAGGGTGGATCGTACTGATGAGTCCCTAGAAAAACCGAAACAGTCATTCCTGATTCCCTCTGATGCTAAACTCTAAAGACGTAAATGTTAATTTGTGTGCAGTATTTGGTTTTTATTTCTTATGAAATAAAGAAATTCAGCAGCAACTATTATGATAAAATTTGAAAAGATCAAATGACAGGAAATTGCAGATTAACATTTAACTAATTTAGGGTTGATCAGGGGATCATTAAAAAATAAGAAAATAAGTCTGTTTCTATCTGACTGACGAAGAGAAGTAAATAATGATAATAATTTATCCGAACCACAATATTGTGGAGCAAATCTGAACTGTGAGATTCTTGGTATAATCTTGAGAAGAATTCATATGGAAAAGAATTTGTTAAATATAAAAAGCATCTGTGTATCTCCAACCCAAAGACGAGAAATGTCACAATGAGAGATGAAATGATCAGTGATTATTAAAATTATAATCTTCTGGCAATGCAGAGATTTCAGATAAGATTGGTAAAACAGATGCAGCATAAAAAATAAAGATAATTAACATTATTTAAAGTTATAGTGAAAAATCCAAGGGCAGACTGGGATTAGGGAAAACTGGCCTCATTATCTCTGGCATCATAGGTTTTCAAACACAGTGCTGATCAGTTTAACAGCTGCAAAAAACCTAAGTTTTTGCCCTGTAAGCCATTAATTTGATAAAAATTTGCATTGGATTTCAAAATGATTAGATTAAAACTTAATTAAAATTTGGCTATTGTTAAAAATGAATCTATTTTTAATTGGCTTTCAAGGGGTTTTCTACCTCACTGCTAGTGAAACTTCAGAAAAGTTTTGAATTTTTGCAAACTCAGATATTGCAATGTCAGAAAAGCTAAATACAATTCATAAATAGAACTATGGACCCAATTAGTGGATTCTGAGCAGATAACTGAATCAATCAGATAAATGGGTAATACCAATTATAAAAATTCAATTGGTAATTCCAATTAAAAAAAAAAAGTGTGGAACCACATTTATTATTTTGTTTGGATAAAACAATAATTCTGTTAGAAATCAACTCTAATGTAAAGTGAAATCTAATTAAGACCAACAAAATTAAAAACAATGCTGACTGGAGACAGCACAGACTATCCTAATGAAAATTAAGTGATGATGAACGATCTTCTAATTTTATTAATGTATAATACGCATTTCCTCATTACATTTACTGCATACAATGCTAGTTTATTAATTATTTTTATTTTGCATAAGTTTTAATAATATATATTTCGATTGCATAATGTAAAAAAAAAATGTACATTTTTATCACTGTATTACCATCACTAAGGACTGCATTATTATTGTTTAAATGCTTTTATGCATTTTCTTTTTAATTGCAATCTTTTATTAAAAAAATAATTCTTGAAGTTTTCAGTATTTCTTATTAAGTGTGTTTCAAATATTTAGGGGAAAAAACATAACAAACTTTTAGTACTATTTTTAGATTCAGCACAAAAAGATACTGCTTTGGATGGGCTAAAAATAAATTTGACAACTATCTAATAATGGCTGTAACTTGCTGTTCTTCTTTTGTTGGACAAAAATAACATTTTATCAGGAAAAAAAAAAAAACCATTTTGGAATGTACTAATATACTAAGACTAAGTGATTTAAGTAACTTTCTTATCAAAGAAATCTTGGTAGTTTTACCAAGATCCTATCATTAAAATTTTATACCTTGTACTTATCAACTATTAATTATTAGCTCATTGTTCAAATATATATATATTTTTTAATATTCCTTTCCCTCCCAAGCTATAAAATCATACAAGTTTCCACCATCTTTTTTAAGAAAATTTTGAAAGTTGGGAAAAGGTGTTTAATGACTTGCACCATTCTCCTCCATATTTTGTTTATTTTTGTAGATTTTCTAATTTTTGGGGGGACTTAGAATGTTAAGACTTGGCAAATGGTCAAGAATAAGTTAGAGCCGTACTTACACTCATCATTCGTTTTAGTGTTGTTGGGGTATCGATGGTGGATTCTTCTGCAATGTCTTCTAATACCTCATTGGTATGAAGGGGGACTTGTTCTGAGTAAACAGATCCCCTTGGATCCAATCGTGTTTCCATTTGTAGGTCGAGGGCACTTTGGTACAAGCTCATTTCCGAAGCTACAAAGCAGGAAGGGGAAAGGAAAGAAAAAGTTCTCAGGGATTAACAATAGAATAAGAAGATTAAAAAAACATCTTTATTTATAAGTTGAATGCAGAAATAATAATAAAAGGCAATGATAAGATGCAATATTCCTAATGTAAAGTTAAAACAAAATTACAAGGTAGCCACATATCTTTTTAAAAATTACAAATTTTACTGGAGACATTAAAAGATCAAAATATCAATGAGAAGTTCATTCAAAGTTTACTAATAAAATGTCAAGAGGAAATATGACATTTAAATATCTTTCACTCGGCATATTTTTAAAAATAATTTCAAAGCCTCAGATTCAACACAGCAATAAATATTCTTCATTTCTCTAATGAGATATATTACACTAGTAGTGTTATTAGTCTTATATTATATGTTGATCGAAAAATGAGAATCTGTTGACAACTCAAAATGAATTGGATGATTGCCAATAATATTCTTTTTAAGATCATGAAAGGGCTGGCTGAGTGCCAACATAGGTTAATTAAATATCTCTTTAAATTTATCAAACTAAATTCGGTCATTTAGGATTTAACATAAACAGTTTCTTCAATAATTGTTAATTGTAGGAAAATAATCAATAGTGATAAAACGGTTTACAATATCATTCAGATTTCATTGGATCAAATTTCTCAGATTCTGATAAGTTGCTCTCTAATGTAATCTCTCCAAAATCACTTAAAGGGGTTCTTGTAATTTCCCTATCTTTTTATAAAATTAGCATAAGCAGCAGGCCATGGAAATCACAGCTCTTAGGTATTTTCTATTTTTTATTAGGATTGAATGAAAGTCAATCTATGCATACAATGTTTAATGTGTTACAATACTCGGGCAACTGAGAAATATAATTTATTATAATTTATATAGTATTTATAATTCTCTAATTATAAATCTCAGTTAAAAGTTAAAAGTATCCTACAAGCCTATGTGACCCTTAGAATTACAGGAAGTGAGGCTCTGGACCTTCCCTGACCCAAAGCCTTTAACCCCCAGGGAAAGAAACCCAATACCCATTCTTCAGGTGGATCACAGGACCATCTGGAAGAGAACTCAATGTGAAACAATCCCCAGCCTGCAGTCAAGGTGGCTACAATATTGATCTTATCATGCTCTTAATTATGAGCTACTTAAATGCAAATAATAATAATAATAATAATAATAATGCTAATTCTATAAGGCATTATACTTATTATTCTTTCCTTTAATTTCAAGATTTGTAATTAAAATTTAGGTAGCCGAGTGGGTAAGGGCACTTGGCTATGGGCTGGAAGTGGTCGATTTGATCTCCGGCAAAGGGTGGGGATTTTTCCACGCTCCATTCTCCTTCAAACGAGTCATAGGGTCCACCCAGCCCTCTGTACAATGGGTACTGGGTTTCTTTCCCAGGGGTTAAAGGCAGTGGAGCTGATAATCCGTTCTAAACTTAGTTTTGTTGGCCATGAAGCCTCATAGACCTGTTGTGGAATACTTTAACTTTAACTTCAAATTAATCGTTAAAGTAATTTCAATTTTTCTGCATAAAAGCTATTCCATTCATGCATTTAAGAATATTACACGTGATTTCCTATGGAGAAGAAAATTGCATTCAATTTTTAATATAGCTTTTATACAATAAAAAAAAAAAAGAAAATTAATGAAATGTTCTTCTCTTTTACAATCTGTATTTAAATATTATTTTTTTTAAAAAAAGGTCATTTTCATAAGATTTAAATATTACTTCATCCCAACAGAGAGATAATCACATGTTCAAAAGCCAAAAATAAAGTTTTCATGAAATCTGCCATTATATTTTCTAAAGTAAACTTAAAACAAAATCTTTTTCTTTTAAGTCAGTTTTTCCTTTTGCTTAATGAATGAAAAAAAAAAAAAAGTGTCTTTTAACACTGTTCTTATGAAACATTTTGTTTTTCTACAGATATACATGAATTCAGTGCTAAGCAACAATTGTTATGTGTGACATCTTTCAAATCTTCAATTACATGATAAATAATTCATTTTTGGTTCCTTAAAACAGATGTAGTACGAGAAGATAGACTATGTAAGAGACAAGAAAGGGCAATTTATGATTAGATTACAAAATGACTTAGACGTGTTTCAAAACTGCTGTTTTGAATTTCGTCAAGTCTTTGATAAGTTCTCAACTGTTCAGAACGGTGTAAATATAGCATTATTTTAATTACTGTTATTTTGATCTTGCTACTTTCGACAAAACGCATTATGGCTACCATTTTAGTAATTAAAAAAATAGTGAATCATTGGCAGAAAAATAAATAAAGTTCATAAAAAAAATTTTGACTTAAAAAAAAAAAAAAATATCTTAAAGAAGTATCACCTGTGCTAAACGAAGCCCCAAAATCGAAATCCCTTGATTCCCTTTTGGGACTGCCTGGCACGCTGGAAAACCTTAGATGGTTAGAAAAAGGCCTGGCTCTGGGCTGAACGGGGGAGAAGTCACCACCCCCAATGGGCTCACTGTGGCGGTTAAATCCGGCAAATCCTCCATTGCTCAGTCCACTATGATCTTCATTGCCACTACTGCTACTGTTGCCCAACTGCTCCTCCTCTATCGTTGTGTCCATGGTAACCTAAAAGGATCAATTCATTCTCATTAGAATCAATATACAAAAAAAAAGACTAAAGTCTGGAATGACCATCGCCATAATAGCAACAATTGATTACAGGAAAAAGAAGATTGACCCAAATGCTAAGTAGATGAGAGCAATTTTCATTGTCGCTAAAGTAATCTTTCTTATTTTTTTATATATTACTATTAAATTACTAAAAATTTATTGTTAATATTTACTGTCCTTAATCATTGTCATCAACAATCATAATTATATTAATGTAGAACATAAATCAATTGAACCACATATTCTGTTTATCCAATTTATCTTCTTCCACTGATGATCTGTTCTGCAATCAAGAACAAACTATTCATTGTGCAATGACTGATAAAAGGTGTTTTGTAGATTATTTTCATTAGGCTATTCATTAGTTTATTTCATCTTTACTTTATATTATTTACTTTACTTTATAATATTAGATTGGAAATTCTCAATTCATCTAAAAATTTATTTTCATCTTAAAATTATCAATAATCATTTTTAAATTATACAGTTGTGAATTTAAGATTCATAATAAATTCATATCTACAAATTAGTATCATGTAAAACATAATACAATAATATCTCTATTATAGAGATAAACTTGAAGGAAAAAACTTATAATTCTCTAAATGCTGAAATAAATAAATAAATAAATAAATAAATAAATAAATAAATAAATAAATAAATAAAATAGTTAAGAATTCCACAACAAGCCTAAGTAGTCCTTGGGATCACAGTAAGTAAAGTTTCCAGTGTTTCCGAGACAGGGACCAAGTCCAGGGCGGATGGTTATCCCAAAACCACTCACCTTTACTCCCCACTTTACATAAGCTTCGGTGAAACATAAAACCCGACTAGAGAAGAAAGAACCAATGAAAAAAATCCTTAATCACAAGGGATAGAACCCTGTTCCTCCATCCAGAAATCAAGTGCTTTATCACTTTAGCTTACTTTACTACTTTAGATCTAGATCTTAGATATTCAACGTTAAAGTGCCACTGGACCTGTACGTTTCATAATTAAGTTTCTCCTCTACAAAATAAACTATGAAAGAGAATTTAAATTTTGTAAATTCTTATATTTATGGTGAGGTTTCACTCCATTGTTGTTGAAATTGCTTACAATTTCTCTCGGCTGTTGATCTATGATTAACTACAGCTGAAGAATGCAGAAGACACTGACTAGCGTATTAAAATATACCCATACTAGCAGCAAAGCCTGTCGGACGACAGGCATAAAAAAATCTGAAAAATCATTTTATTATCAACTATCAAATAAAAAGTAAATGTAATCTAAATACTGTGTTAACTTGTGAACGAAGCTTCTACGGCAAAAATGGTTTTGAGTTTCGAAATCAGCGTAAACAACTGAGTAAGTACGCCAAATTTCATTAAAATGGATGCAGTGGTAACAAAATTATTTGGTTTTGAATGTATGTTTTGTTCGAATTTCAGTTGTCGAGGTCAGTTCCCAAGAATAAAATTTCCTAGAAACAACATGGAATGACACAATGAACTAATATTTTCATCCAATTTGAATACCAAAAGTACTCAATCAAAAATTCAATGGTACCATTGAGAACCGTTGGATCTATCTTAATAGCTTAATTATATCGAGTTACAGACAGACAGAACTTAACCAATTTATATATATATATATATATTTGATTCGATTGATGATTTGATTTGAATTTTTTTTTTTTTTTAATGTTTATCAGACCTATTTATGTATACTTCTTACCTGTACACCTGTAATATAGGTTCTGAGAGTTTAATCTAAAGAATCATTTTCCACCCAAAAAGAAAAACGAAATACTAACCATATCTAAAGTTTAATTTATCTAAAGAATAATTATTATTTTTGACTCATAACGCCGAAAGGCATTTAAAACTCACCTTTATATAATCTAAATACTGCGCTAACTTGTGAACGAAGCTTCTACGGCAAAAATGGTTTTGAGTTTCAAAATCAGCGTAAAAAACTGAGTAAGTATGCCAAATTTCATCAAAATCGGTGCAGAGGTAACACAAAATTATTTGGTTTTGAACGTATGTTTTGTTAGAATTTCAGTTAAAATTTCATGGAAACAACATGGAATGACAAAATGAACTAATATTTCATCCAATTTGAGTACCTTTGATTCAATGGCACCATTGAGAACCTTGGATCTATCTTAATAGCTTAATTATATTGAGTTACGGACAGACAGACAGACAGACGAAATTAGCAAATTATATAAGTTGATTAAGATATATTAGACTAGAATATTAAAACATTCGTTTTGCTTTTTGTTTTTGTAATTAAAATACTTTCTTCTAATTTAACAATGATTGAAATAATGTTATTTTTTTTCCGTAATTTTCTAATTAGCGCAGGAAAATGATAGCTTTTTTAAATAAAAACATACTTTGTTCAAACATTAACAATCAAAAGAAAGTAATAACCACGGATTGATGTGGAAATTTACGTAGGACTATCTAGGGTTGCAATTTTTTATTTATTTATTGTTTTTATATCCTTTTTAAGTTGTAATAAGTTGATTAAGTGGTCAGTTACTGAGGCAAAACAGCAAAGAAGGCAATGTATTTGTATGAATTACGGACCTCATTTTGAGTGAGGTCCTTAATTGCTGGCGTGGGTAATGCGAGTTATGTCACTGGATCTGCTTATGACAGGTCAATCTCATAAAAATGTATGAAATGCCACATTTATCGATTTTAGTGCAGTTATGGAACTCAGGGAAATTTCTCAGAAGTGATACCTTAGCCTCAATTCAAGTGCAGGGCCTCAACTCCTCGTCTACTGAGATATATTTGCAATGACATTAGTTAGATTTTAAATATTACTTTAATAATTTCACTCCAAATATCTTAAGATCGATTAAATAAATAATGAATGATATAACAAACTATTCCCATGATAACGATTATGTGCCATTTAATTTATAAATTAAAAATCTATGTAGGAAATGTAAAACTTTGTTTTTTAGGAGTAGGGCAAACAATGTTTGAATTAAAAATCCAAAAATTGCCAAAACGTTGCTTTATTATTATTATTATTATTATTATTGTTATTATGTTAAGCTTTAAAAAAAAAAACATATATCATTTGCATTTCTCTTAAATAGAAGTGTAAAATTTCTGTGGACCATTATCTAACAGTGTATGCCTTTTTTTATTCTGCTAAATCATCATGACAATGACTTCTATTCATTGTTGCGGTGACCTAAAAGAAACAACGCATATGTTAATGTCTGATCGCCAGCTAACGAACAATTTTATTTTATAGAATCCGTAACTGTTAACAATATTAACACGGGATTGTTTTCCATCAATTTATTATGGAATTTTACTTTCAATTTACAGTCAAACTAGGCCAGAAAAATCCTCTTGGCTGCCCTAAACCAGAGTTCGATTGTTTTTGTTTTTTTACCTTTCTCTCACAGCAATTTTTTAAATTTAATTTAGATTGGAAGCCAATAAAAATAAATGCAATTAGGATAATGAATTAAAGCATATTGAGACAAAGTTAGGTCAATTGAAGAGGAAATTTTCAAACAAAAAAATCTCAAATTTCTCCTCGGAGACAGCTTGAGGTACGAAATCTTTCTGGTTCGTTTATGTCATTCCTAGTCACCATTTTGTTGAATTATGAGGCACGTAAAATGTGTCATTACTTAAACTGGTTAGTTTAAAAACTTTGTTTTATGCTGTAGACAAATTCCTTTTAAGCCTAACGGACGCAGGTCAAGGATTTGACATTTTTTCTATTACTGTGTATTTTTGGTTGTGTTTGCTTTTGTAGGGTCCCGCTTTCGGGAGCGAGAGTGGGATTCGTAAATGATCGCACCTTCTCAGCCTGTCATCGGTGAAATGTCTGGCTGATGAGTTCTAAAGAGGACAAAATGGATGTCCCAGACTCCTCGGTGACAGCTCGCGGTGCGAAATCTTTTTGGCTCCTCTGTAACTTCCCTAATTACTATTTTATTGTGAATAAAGTTTACCAATTGTGAAAGCCGCTCCCATCATAGTCTATGGCTTAGTGTTAATAAAACATTCCATTTTATGAGAGGGAAACAATTCACTCATCTAGGATCTGCGCGGCAAATCAATAAATAACGGACAGATGAAATTCTCCACTGTTATATTTCATTGTTGATGAAAAACCCAGGTAAGATGAAGACAAAATTATTTTGGCAGATATATCATACCATTGTAAAATTCCATAAATTAACTTACATTAAAAAAGTAATATCTGAAAATATAATTTACCATTTTTAAACATCTGTTAGGTCTCTTACGACAAAGAAATTACATGAATTAAATTTGAAAATTCGAGGGGTGGTTGGAGGCGCAGGGTTTGGAATGAGAAGGGTTATGATGGTCGTAGTTGTTCAACCAAAAAAAAAAGTCACATCTTTTCCCGGATGGTGTGGGGGGATTTACAAACCATGAACTTTCCCCCAAATTAACAGTTCCAAAATCCTAGATTTTTTCCGTTTTCGGATGCAAAGGGTGGGGGTGGGCGGTTAAACCCCTACCAATCGGTACGCCAGTGGCTGGGAGACAATTATGTCCTCTTGCCCTTATGTATTGACGCCCATGTAGATAATCTCTTCACAAAATACAGAGCAAGCTTGCCGGTCCCTTAATTGATGATAAAAAGATAAATGTAAGAATTATGTTGACAGTGAAATTATCACATAAGTAGTAGGGCAACGGCGAGAAATCCGTTGACCTCATTGCCTACAAATGCTTCACCCAAAACTTTCATTTTCTCATCGTCTCTGATTCTAACAAACTATGTCACGAGACGGACTCGATTCTTTCACCTGTTCTCTTTTGGCACATCGATTCCTTAAATCAATAATTAACTACAAGGGTTTAAATCGCCGGGAAAAATATTAATGATGCAATATTAATGACGATGATAAATTCTTCTTCTCTGTCGTGTTTACAGGCTATTACTAACGAAACCGAAATATTCTTACTTCATTTGATGAGCAAAATGTGCTAAGAAATCAAGGGATGAGATAAGACATCACCGTGACCCTTTTTAAGAAAGTGTGAAATCACCTACATAATAGATAAATTCATTTAAAATACGAAGGTACAAGGAAATTACAGAGAAACATTACAAAAGGAATAGGAGAAATAAAAAAAGTTTGTTATATAACACATTTCGAATAAAATCCTAAAAAATTAATCAAAAAGTCAAATTAGATAAGTCTCGCCTATCAAATTTCATCATCTGGATGGGAGGAGAGAAAATGAAACTTTTGAATTTTAGTTTATTTGATGTTTAGTTTACGTGTATTTTTGAAAGTTGTTTTCCGTTAATATGCGAGGCTTCGGGCATCCATCTAGTAAATAATAATAATAAAAAAAATGGCTTTCCTGTCCGACTATTTGGGTTTTGACGAAAACCTCTATAGGTTTCATATCTGTAGGTTTCAGGAAAGAAAGATGAGACAGCCCAGGATGAAAGCCATGTCCGAATTGTAAGACTTTTGCCATCTGAGTGACAATTATTTAATTCTATGAAATGAATCGATAAGATTTAATAATCATATGAATTAAAAGGAATCTACAAAAACAACAACAACAAATTATAATAATAACTAAATAACTATAAAAATGCAATGGATTACAGTAGAGCCCCGATTATCCGCGAGTGCCGCGAAAAAATTTTTTAATTACGAAATTCAAAAAAACCAATTTTAGACCAAACCAACAATAGGGAAGTACAATAGGCCTTACAGTGCGAAGGTCGAAAATTACTGACAGGTTTATTGTGCATCGTAATCCTATAGGCCTTCTCGGAATTTGTGGATGAGTGGCAGGCTCTTTCTCTGCAGAAAGGTTTCTGCTTTACTGTACATATTTTAAAAGTTTTGCATATTATGTTTTTTGTATAATAAAACGTAGCTGTTATGCTAAAATCTTTTTTTTCACCTCATTTTTAGTCTTTTTTCGGGTTATCCGCGATTTTTACTATCCGCGGTACCCTTGCCACCCAATTCCGCGGATAATCTGGGCCCTACTGTATTTAAGGTGGAGGTATCTCTTTTTGCCATGCTTTTATTAGCTCTTACTGTTTGGTTTCCAAATCTTGTAATCAATTTTTAAGTCACTTCCCATCGGTCAATCATCTAGAAATTTTGCAGACTTGCTTATGTCTGATGACAATACAACTATATATGGATATATTAATATAATAATATACTTTATATTAATATATTCAGCCAAGGCAACACATCTTTCCGTACGCCGTTACACCGAGACTAGCCGCTAGGTGGCGCCATATATATACACACAACTATGAATTATATATTTACGTACTTCTTATATATTTTAATCATTATAGAATATAGAAAGCATGGTTTTTTAAAAGTTTTTATAAACTTTATTCCGCAAACTTTATGTGCTTTTGTTTTGATTTTCAAACGCTAAAAAGAAAATATTGCAACGTTGATCAATAAAAAATTTACAGCAGGATTCTAAGACATCAATTTTTGTTTTGTGTGTGTGTTTCCCTGAATGTGAGTTCTATTTTTGTTTTTTTAAGTTTGTCATCAGCTAATTGTCTTTTTCTTTGTAACATTTGCTCAAAATAAATAAAAATAATAATTCACATATTTAAAACATACTTTTCCCCTTCGCCCACAGACACTTTCAATACAATAACCTATTTCACGTTGAATATACTACCGTATATCGATAACTTTAAAATCAACGTTATTCCTACAGTATTAGACTAAAATTAATTTTTAAACCTCGACTTGGCTTCATTCCATAAAAATGAATTACATTACGACAGAAAGAAGCCAAGAAGAGAATAAATCCACAATGAAACAGATCCCTAAAGAGAGGATCTTAATAGGTTATTCATACTTTTACGTCATCATCATTCATAGCTCTGTCCATTTAAGAGAGTCAGGCGAAAGGTCAAACGTCCATCGTAGATAGTGGCGGCTTTTTCACTGATGTTATCAAGATGGAAAACGACGTTTCCAAGGAGTCTTCTTCGGATTTCCCAAATACGTTTGAATTCTTAAAGTTGTGACTTCTCACTTTCTTGAAATAGTGTAGTGCAATTTTTATATTATTATTCTTTTATTTTTAAGTTTACAAAAAAAAAAAAAAAAATGTTCATTTTCATATAAGCTAGCATTTCTTATTTGGTGGTTCCCGGAAAAACATTCTTTCAAAATGATCAGGCTTTTTTTTTTGGGTTGGATTGGTTGATGGTTCGCGATGTCGAAGTTATCAACATTCAGAAAAGATTGGTAAGCACTGATATAAGAGAAGGACGTGTACAGGATTTTTTTTTCAGGAGTGAGCCAAGTTAGGAGGCCGACCTCAACAACTAAAAAAAAAATAGTCGTCTCCAAAACTTTTTTAGTGGGAGGAGGGGCGGGGGAGGGGGCAAGGTCCTTCGAGATTTTGGAGAGTCAGAACCCTTCGGCCTACATACTCCTAATGTAAGAACCATTTAGCTTCGCTTGTAATGTTTTTGTAATCATGAATTACATCAAGAAAATGTTAATTGTCGTACCAACTTCCTAAAACCGGAGTGCGGAGGGAAAAAAATGGACGAATGAATTTTGACCCAATTTCGTGGGAGGTTTGATTAAAAGACGAAGATCTAAAGAAGAGATAAACGTTTCCTGTTCTTCACTGTTTTTGTGCGTCGAAATTGATAGCAGAGTCTCATCTTCTAATTCAATAGGCAAGGCTACGACACAGAGAATTTATTTGACTACACGTCAATAGCTTTACAATAAATCAGAAAGATGAGCTAAATAAAAGCATTTTTATTTTTAGAAATTCATGAAAACTCAATAAATTATTAGACTTATTAATTAATAGTTAACGTAGCTTCAACTTATTTGAGCGTTTTATTATTCTTTTATTGAAATTATTTAAAAAGGAAAGAAAGAAAGAAAAATAACAGAGGCGGCTGTTTAATCGAAGCTGAAGAGTCAATGACCTTTATGGCGCCGCTGTCAAATCCAGATATTTCCCAGTAATTCAGTCAACTCACGAGGCTGCAGCCTTTTAGCTTTTTTTCCCTCCTTTCATCACTAGTCTCATTGAAACAACCAAGAGAGAACTAAAAGACTTGGAAATGTTTGGGAGAGCAAATGGAAACTTCTTTTTTTCCTTTTAATTCTTATAAAAGTACAGAACTCAGTGAATGGTCTCTTTCATTCAATGCGAGGAAAAAAAAATTCAATGAACCTGTCCAGAAAATCCTCGTATTTTGGCAAATACAGTGGAACCCCGCCATTCGTCCGCCTCGCTATTCGTACAACTCGTTATTCGTCCAACTTTTTCAAGTAAAATTGAACTCGCCATTCGTACGCTTGCTCGCGATTCGGACAGCATGACCTTGTTACTGGCCGCCCCACGCGGTCGTTTCAGTGCAGTCTCGTGCTAGCTTCCGTTCGCTACGCATCATCCACGCAAGTTTCATGAAACTTTGTGATATTTTATTGTTATTTTTATTGAAAATAGTGCAGCCATGGGTCCAAAAAAGATTACTGATTCAACTAAGCCTAAAAAGAAATCGTTGCGAAGTTTGAAAGTGGAACTCGTGTCTCTGACCTGGCAACTCAATATGGCATGGCGAAATCAACCATATCGTCTATACTGAAAAAGAAAAACCTAGTAAGAGAGGCCTATATATTTATTGTTTTTATAGTTTTTATGTATTTTACGCTTAAAGTATTATTACAATAAATAAGCAATCATCTCTGGATTCTGGAACGGATTAATCCAATTTACATTATATCTTATGTGAAAAAATGATTCACATTCGTACAAATCGCCATTCGAACTGCCTCCTGGAACGGATTGTGTACGAATAGCGGGGTTCCACTGTACTTATTTCTAAAATGAAATGACAATTCAAATCTCTTTATTAAATCTCGTGTATATTTAAAACATATTTTTTGATGAAATGGAAGATCATACTTGTTTATTTCTTCCAATTACAAAAAGCTTCTTGATAATATGGTCAAGATGTCGTTGTAAGATCCATTGGTATAACATGGATGACTGTGGCGCCATCTATTGATAAAATTATCACTCTACAATAACTTCTTCATCTCTTTAAATTTGATTGTGTTTTTTTTTAATTAATAATTTTAGTAAATTATTAACAAATTAATGATTTAGTATTTATTTAATGTTTCCGGTTATTTTGAGACTTACTTCATTTTGAAAACGATAAATGCAACATTTTACGTTCTCTTTTGAGGAACTTTTGTTTTTTTACCTTATTCATTAAAGATACAGGCTGTTTATTGTTTGATCGCAATGTATGCAAATAATAACTGAGATCTAATCACTTCGTGTCAGGCTGTATTGGTCTTCGGTGCTATTAAAAACCCAAGTGCATTGGAACCGGATAACAGTGTGAGGGCGTGAACATGCTTTCCGCATCTAAGTGATCTGCTTCTTCCATCTGATGAGAAAACAAGACGTAGTTCTCCTATTTCCATAATCCACCCACTTTATAATTCTCTAATAAATATGAGGCTGTTGATCCATCTAGTTCTCACAAGAAGAAATGAAGAAGGTTCTACATTTTCGAATGTCCAAACGATATAAAATGTTTCGTAAATGTTTTATGCAAAACATAGACTCAGAAATGTCTGACTCCAGGCTTTCTTCCCGTAAAGGTAGCTCAGTTTATTTTTTTATTGTTTTTTTTTTTTTTTAATTCTTTTAGAAAATTTATCAAAGTTATCTATCATTCCCCGAATCTAACGACAATTGTTTTTTGTAAATCGAAAACTATGGATAATAACAAAAGAGCTGAGAAGCAATTCTACTGAAATTATGTTTACAATTGTTCTGAAAAAGCTGCCCTAGAATATATCATTGTTTCTGAATTCTCAAGAGATGACAGACGTGTGTGCTAGGGTGACCATAATTTTTTCAGACGAAAATGGGACATTTTTATAAATTTAATGGACAAAAATGGGACACTTCCTTCGCACGTTTTCTATTGTTTCAGATATTGATTGGAAAATTATTAGTTCATTTAGTTTCCCTTTAACAGATGAAAATCCAGTTCGTTATATTTTCACGAATAATCGATCACAATGGAAGTTCATTTAAATATTGTCGGATGGAGCAACGGCTGTTAGAATGATCCCCAGTGCAATGGACAGGGAATTCATTTATCGATCCTCTCATCCCACCACTGGCTTTGACCACGGATCGTGGAGATGAAGGACAATTCCCATTGACTAATACCATCATTGTCCCTCTTCCTATTAAATGTAACAATTCTTCAACTATAAAATACCTAAAAACCAAGTAACTGAAGAAAGGCACTAATTTTTTTTCTAAGATCCTTTGAAATCTATTTGTAATTCGTTCAAATAATTTTGTAGCAGCTAATTGTAATTTTTTCATTACTTGCCTCGTAATCAACCGCTTCTTCTCCACCCGAATTTTAAAGATAGCTATGATTCAATGAATTGTTCAAAATGTTATTTGTATTAAGGTTGTTCAGTCATCAACAACGACACAGCAAGTATTCCATGTCCAACTTTGAACCATAAATGTTTTAAACAGTTCTTTAACTTTATAATTATTATATTCACTATATTAATACTTATCGTCAATATTAAACAACAATGTAGTGAGGTTAAGGAAATTATAAAATGTTTTTATACGTTCTTTGATGAAGTAGGCCTATTAACGAGCTCGCTGATTTTTTATGTTGTCGGGCTATTCTGTAGTGTGTAATTTGTATGGTATCGTTTTCGAAGTGATACAGAAAAAGTCTTTAGAATTGGGACAAAGAAATTCACAATCGAATTTCCAAATACAGTAAAACCTTGTTAAGTCGTCACTCAAGGAACCAAACATTTTTGACGACTTAAGCAGAGTGGAAATTTTTGAAAAAAAAAACAACAACACTGAAATACAGTATTTTAATGAATTGCAGTAGGATTCGGTGAGAAAAACAAGATTTTCAGAAATCAATACATGCAAATGAATGAGTGGAAAATAATAATAATAATAAAAAAACTTTTTATAGTTACCACATTTTAATCGTTTTAAAAGAAAGGCAATGTCTGTCTTTGAAACGTTCCAGCCAACCATTGCTGCCGCCGAAATCTTGAATGTTCAATTCCTTAGCAATTTCCATGAGAATCATGGCAGAAATAGGCACATTTTGCGATTTTGCATGTTTAGCCATCGAACTAAAACCTCCTCGATCTCGTCAAACTTCGATTTCCTCATTGTCTTTTTTTTGTCTTTGCAGTCAGCTTCTTCAATTACTTGTTTCGATGAAAGAATATCGTTTAATATAGTCCTGGGAATACGGTGTTCTTTGGAAAAAGCTGATTTCGAAACATTTTGATTTTTCAAAAAGGGCAATTAAGTCTTTTTTTTTCTTTAAAAGATAACGAGGTAAGTTTTCGTTTCCCTGGCATGTTAAAAACGTAATCGAACCACGAAATTGCAAGAGAAAAAAAATAGGCCTTATAGCGGGGCTTACTCGCTATGAACGGAAGTCACACTCAGGAGCGGTTAAGAAAAACGTCTACACTCGATAGAGTTGCAGCGAGAAGTGTGCTTTGAATGATTAGCAGCGAGATTCCAAGAACTCAAATCCTCCGAAGGGGTAGGAAAGGAATGAAGTGACGGCATGGTCGAAAATTACCCGTAAAGGCTTGGCTTTCTTAAAGTGAAGGGGCGGGGCTGAAAAGACAGCACGATGGCATGCAAAATGGAGAAGAAAGATGCTTTTGGCCATTTTTGAGAGTGACGAGTTATCCGGAGTAGAATTAAATTTGGTGACGGGTAAAGGAGGGTTATTTTACGTTATTGTGTATGAGACCTTGTTGGGACCAAAGGAAAACGACGACTTAAACAGAGTGACGACTTATCCGGGTGACGACTTAACGAGGTTTTACTGTATTTGATAATACGTTCTCGCCTGTCTGAGTTTAAAAGATTCAAGAGAAAAAAAAATATTGTTCTCAAAAAGTCTTTGCGCAAACGAATAGCTAGATTAACAAGTAAATACATCATATATATATATATCTATATCAAGATTGTTTGGTCACTGAAAAAAAATATTAAAAATAATAACGAAGTGATTATATGAAACAGTCACTGGTATAATCAGAACTTTAATCAAATACCATAAAGACAATACGCGACACTGAGGGATTAACCCATTGTAACTTGGGAGACAATTTGACAGCAGCGAACTTAGTGGTAAGTCCTGGCAAAATCAAATTTCAATACATATGCATAGTACAGAAAGAAGTTCATATTTATAAATATTGACCTAGAAAGAACAAGAAGAATAGGAATTTAGTAAATGAATAAAAATAAGAAATATAAACATAATATTTCGTCGTGTAATATAAATATTTTCTAAAATTAAAAAAAATAATTTTCTACACAATCTTGTGTAAGCCGTGTCGTGAAAAGATAATTAAGAAATTAATTGATTTTTTTATTACTTTAATGCTATTGCTATCATAGTTTTCCCAGTTCAACGGACGAAAAAGTTTTGAATAAATAAATTAATTTGTTCTTAAACCAAAATTATTTTTAATTTTTGAAAAATCAAATGCTTGTAGCCAACCAAATCTTGATAAACTATTGTAACTAGCTGCGACCCGTGAAATATTCACGGAAGTAAATCAAATTCCACATTTTTGGAAAACACAAGATTGAAAAAGATGTTCTAAGCTAATTTTTTTAGAAGTCAAGACTTCCACAACAGCCCATATGTAATTTGAATATCGGCTTATTTGTTAAAATAATATTATAATATTGTTAAAATTAAAAAAAAATTAACACATTGCCAACTATATTAGCACTTAAAGAATTCAACGAAAAATAAGACAATTACATATAAATATAAACCTCAACGACGTACGTTTCAGAATCCCGTAATATATTCTATTTTCAAGTAAACAAAAGAAAAAGAAAAATAAACGACCTGGATTAAGGCCTATAACAGCGACGTTTCCACTCTACACCCTAGCGGCCAGATTAGAAAACATGGGGAATATTAAATGTAAAAAAAAAAAATGATTTACCACTTTCGTAGTAGCGAGCGCTGCGACTTCTCATTATGAAATATAATGGCCACCTTCTGCCCTAAAAGAATAGGTTCGTCGAAATTGAGACAATATTAACGGAAATAAAACAAATACCACATTTTTGAAATATCCTGAAATTTTTGAAAAACACAAGATTGAAAAAGATGTTCTAAGCTCATTTTTTAAAAGCCATGACTTCCGCAACAGCCCACATATAATTTGAATGACTAAGCCAAATTTTGTTAAAATAAAAATAAAAAATAAAAATAAAAGAAAATAAAAAATTGATTTACCAGTTTCAACAATAACAATAACGAATGTCCAACAGCCAATACCAATAATCCTGTCTGAGCAACAATGAGGGCACGTGCACCGTCATTATCTCCTACTTGTTGAGTATTGAGAGAGCGGCGACACAGCCGAAATTATGTAAAAACCGAGGTTTTACAAACTCTCTGATAAATTTTGACGCATGAACTTCGTGCATTACAGTGTAAACTTCATTTATGTGGGAAACAAAATCTCAATACGCTGATAATAATTGTTTAATCGCGATTCGTTGTGGAGAAGTGGAGTAAAATAGTAGAGACGCCATCTTTAAACATGGGCGTGACGTCATTGCTGAGTGTTCCAACGCTGCAATGTGATTGGTTATTTCAAATTACAAATTTACAAAACTACAAATTTACAAAGATCGTACAACTTTTGCCTATTAATAGGATGATTATAAAAAAATTAAAGAAAATAAGATTTATCGAAATTGCTTACATATTCTTATACATAATTTTTTTTTTAATATTTACAATTTTATATTTAATTCTTATTTTTAATTTACTTTCTGTAGTTTGATGTTTATAATTAATATAAATATTATCAAAAATTTGTAGATTAACTTATTTATATTATATAATTGTTGGATATGCAGATACGAGATTACGTTCTTTCAGGACTTGCCGTTAGGATCGCTGCGCGTTTTGTCACCGCAGTTAATCGCTCAGTGTCGCGTATTGTCTGTATGGTATTTGCTGTAATGTACATTAGAAATTTGTAATTTAAGTGCATGTTATGCCACCAGATGGCGCTCTGTTTGCTGTCTATAACCATCTTAGATTTACTTTAGATCTAGATCTTAGATATTGAACATTGAAGTGCCACTGGACCTATACGTTTCATAATTAACTATTTACATTATTAACAAAACTATTTAAAAATAAAATTTATGTAAATAAAAATTATGTTTTAGTATAAAATCTGTACGAAAAAACATATCAACAATACGATCTTAATCGGAAATTTACTCTAAAAATTCAAAAACTTAATACAGTAAAACCCCGTTATTACGCTCGTCAAGGGACCATGAACTACAAGCGTAATAAGCGGGATAGCGCTATAGACGGGAAATGATTTATGAGATGGGGAAACATTTAGACACCATTTTACTGGAAAGATACTTGATTCTGCAATAGATATAGTGCAAATGGGAGCTTATTTCCTATTAAAAAATTCTTTATTATTAATGTTCTCAGACTGGATGAGGGAATTCCTAGAGATTCTGCGAAATCCTTCTGACTAAGTATAGAATTCTCGTCGTACTTACGGAGAATTTTCAATTTTTCAGTTATAGAAAGGGATTTCTGCTTCGACATTTTACATTAACTTACTGTATCACAGACCCGCACTTCAAAGAGTTTAAAGATTCCCTCCTACCAGGGAAAGAAAATAATCTTTATAGTGTTACATTTCTTTTCGATACAAAATTTCCGATATAAAAAAAGCGCTACAAGCGGGATTTGAAGCGTTATAAGAGGGTAAAAGTATACAGAGTTACATAGAAAATTCCAGGGACCGTATGAAAGGAGCGTAAAGAAGGGGATAGTGCTATAAGCGGGAGCGTAATAACGGGGTTTTACTGTAAGCATAGACTAATAATAATAATAATAATAATAGTAAAAAAATACTTCAATCAGAGTAACTTATTTAATTTTTCTTAATACTTAAGGAAAGTATTACGACATTGAAAGGTATATTAAAAAAAAATCAAATTTTAATTGTTCATTTACTTTGCAGCCTAAATACTATTAAGAATTGAATACTTCAATTCAGGAGATGGGCCTGACTTGTTTTCCTTGCGAAATATGTCATTAATGTCAATTGTTCCAAGTAACGATCCGATGCATTGATTGCTGCTTTGTTTTTGTTTTTTGAAATGGATATTCCGTCTAGACATTTGCCTATTCATTCAATGTGTTTTCCCTGATAGAAGCATCCACCGCGAACACGAAAATCCTTTTAGCAACGTTAATAATCTTTTTTTTTTTGTCAAATAATTGGATGAAGTGATTTCTAAACAATAAAAGCTAGTCAGATTAAGGCCCGCACTTCCTCTCTAGAATCGATCACACTGTTCTTTGATGCTGTGCGGTAATAGTGACTTGGGTTACCTCAAAATCAGTAGGAAGCAAGTATTGGATAGAATAAATGTGAATAACTGCTAAAATTTATAACGGCTTCCCGCGATAACTAGTTTTAAAACGGCGATCGCGGACGGACGTGCTTCTTTCTTATAATTCTTACAATTTAACTTCAAAAGCCAATAATTATTAAAAGTTCTGCTGGACGATATAAGCAGCCGTTCAAGTATTACGTAAGACAGGGATCAGAGCAATGCTTACGTAAGACAGACAAACATGCACGCGAGAGAGTGCGCTGTGCGAGATAGACATTTCCCTCAGTATTTCATGTGTATTTTTATATTTAACTAGCCGGGTACCGTCGCTTCGCTCCGGAACCTTTGCATATATAGCATTAAAAAAAAAAATATTTAGCAAATTAATATTGAGATCGGAGAATATACGACTTCCCAGCCCGTTGTGCCCTTCTCCACTTAACTCAGGTGTATTGCGGGTTGGCGCCACACACCTGGGGTTGCCGCCATACACTTCATCATCAGTTTGCCAGATTATTCCCTATCCCGAATTTCGAAAAATCCGGCCTTATTCCTTGTCTACATCATAAAGGAAACCTCTGTGCAAAATTTCAGCTTTCTAGATCCAAGGTTTGGGGTGAGCGTTGATGAGTCAATGGGTGAGTGAGTCAGGACTTTCTTTTTATATATGTAGATTTTCATGAATTTTGTTTTGTTAACCTCATTGATTAGTTCTTTATAGATTATATTTGGATATGTTATTTTCTCATTTTCAACTGTTATCCGATTCGTTCTTTACATATTATTCCTGGTGTTTTGATATCATGTTTATTTATGAAAATATGATCTATATTTGTTTTCGTATTTCCATGAATTTTACAGTTTCTTGTTGTTCCGTAAAGACGATTTTTGAAACCATTATTACACATAAGTTTTACGTATTTGAAACCATCACTGCACATAAGTTTTACGTATTTCTGTACTACATTGTTTTTATTCATTTTGAAAATATCTACATTTACGTCGCCAATCAGTATAGTTGGACAGTTGTTTAATATATTTTCATTTTTTATGAATAGATTCTCTATTTCAGTAACATTTTAGTAATTTGTAATTTAGCATTTTGCTTACAGAGTTACAGACAGAATAACGTTTTATAATATACATTTTTATAATATATAATAATAATAGCAGCCGGGTACCGTCTCTTCGCTCCGGATCCCTTGCATATATAGCATTAAAAAAAAACAAAAAAACTATATTTATTTAGCAAATTAATGTTGCGATCGTCGGAGAATGTATAACTTCCCAGCCCGTTGTGGCTTCTCCGAATAACTCGGATGTATTGCGGGTCGGCGTCACACATCGAAAATTCACATTTTTGCATGTATCTTGCAAACGCAGAAACGTTTGTTAATGACTGATACATCGTTCGATAGAACTTTCAAATACCAACATTTTCTCAATATAATGTTCTCTTCCATCTTTTATACTTTTCGTTTAAATTGAGAAAAGGTCAAAATTTGACCCTTTAAAAGGTGCCATCTTGGAAACCAAAAACTTTTTTCGAAAGATTTTTGTATCATTTTGTTTGTCTTAAAAAGATCTACATTTTATCCATTTACATGACCACCCTATCTCTTATAGTTTGGTCACAAAATTGGAAAAACGTAAAGTCTTATGACAGACAAAATAACGCTTTTATAATATATAATTTGTTACATTTTAATTCAGGAATGAATATCATGTAATTTTGACTGCTTTAATTTATTGTTCAGTCGTATTCCCTCTTAATGATTTGGCAAATCTTACGTGAGAACAAGGAGGAGGGGGGGTCTAAAATGACTAAAAATATCTTACATAATACTTGAACGGCCCCCAAAAGTGTTAGAAACACCGACAAAACAAAACTACATTTTCTAGCGAAAATAAAAATACACTTATTACAGGAATCACATCCTGAGAACAAACAAGGAAAAAAATTTAATTCTAAAACCAAACTATTTCCTTGGATTCTTGATTCTAAAGCAGATTAACAAAAGGACTATACATTGTGCTTGGATATAGCTACTAAATAACAAACCCCTTCTTTTCATGATGCGACAATCAAATGGTTAATAACCTAATTTAATTATGTAGATTATCCTTGTGTGATGTAATCTCAATAACCAGATCAAATGAGAGCTTATTGTATTGATCCTGTGCTTCCGATGCCAATTACGATGCCCAGGGGATGTTCTCTCTCCCGATGGAAAACGACTGCGTTTCAAAACACTCACGTTCACTCAGTAAACGTTCACCTGACAATAAAAATCATTGACATTTTTCGTAAATATAAATTAGTTAATGATTTTTTGGATTCCTAGGTTCAATTTTTTTCGTACAACTTCAGTTAGGAACAATAATATCTATAATAAGTGAATATAACTTTTTTTTTTTTCACTTTATTATAATTTTTATGCTAAAGCATAAATTTGAGGGCGACCAATAATAATAAAAAAAATTAAAAATAATAATAAAAAAAGAAGTACAAGAATGTAAGGAAAATTAAGAAAAACACACATACAAACAAAAAAACAAAAACAATACGGACATTGAGAAAAAAAGATTAAGAGAAAAAAAGGAAATATACGGATTCGAACTGACAATCTTATACGAGTAAACCTAGGTTCAGTAAACCTAACCCATCGCTGAACAACTGAAATGAGATGGTTGCATTTCTAACATTTAAGCTAACAGCAGAAATCCAATGAAAACAATGACAAATATCTCGAAATTAGGGGGGGGGGGGGATGTTGGCCCCTGAAAAGAACCCATCCCTACCTTGTTTGGGCCTCTGAACACGATGGTGAAATCCGTTTCTCGATTCGACCTTCCGTTACGGAGTTGTTAGGGGTGGACAGACACGGACGGACGGACAGGACAAACGCAATAGCTATCGATTTCGGTCGCTAAATGGGTTGCTAAAAACGACTGAAAAGGATTTTTTTCTCCACTAATGATTAGTAATTTAATACAAAAAATAAATAAACGGGATGACTTTAATAGGAGAACTATAATAGTACTATTAATAGAACTATAATAGGTTTTAATATTTCGTCAACTGATGAATACTGTCTTGAAACGCATCCTCGAAAAATAGGTGTTTTGATAAAAATGCTTACGTTTTCACGGATTTCCGATACACGAATATTCTATATAAAGGTTAGCCATTTTGCCAATAATTGGCCCATGCCATATATAGCTTCATCCTACCCACCTCTGATTGCATAAGGTTAGATGAGGAGGTCCTCTGAAGGATTCTATAACTTGACCGAGAACAATGTATGTACGCATGAATGGTAGTTTATGAATTACAGTGTGACTATTAGCACGTATTTCTAACATACCGTATATGCTCCAATAGAGCATATACCAATAGAGGCCCCGGGGTCCAATAGAGGCCCCGGCGTTTATTTGCAAAACTAGTCTCAGCTCCCGGCGCTTAATAGAGACCAGCTGCTATTAGAGGCCGGCCATTATTAACAAAAACCTTCAGAACGCAATATTTTCACACATAAATACCGGCTAATATTACAAACAGCTACTTTATTTGAATTTCACACGCTACATAAAACTGTTAAAGATAAATGGCAATGTCTTTCTGTATCTTTCGCTGCTATTCGTCGTCCGAATCCGCAATGACGGGAGGTCGCCTCACCGAAAGTTTCTTTCGCGTATTCCACCAAGCGAATCTTAAAGGCAATGTCAAATGACCGTTTTGGCGGCATTTTGTAAGGCAATGTGCCGTAAGGTATTATGCACGACTATAAAGATACGGACTTACACTAGTACCGGTAGGCAAATATCAAAGACCCGGCTACTGTTAGAGACCGGCTACTTTTTGGCCGTGTCCCCTCTGCAGCCCGCCGCTTATTAGAGACCGGCGACAGTAAGAGCCTCGGCGTTTACTGGAGCATATACGGTACATGAATGAGAAGTCAATGGGCGCCAAATTCAATATGTGTCGAAATAAAAATTAATTTGGCAAAGATACTATCAAAACTAAATATTACGTAGTTAACTGAAGTTTATACACTTGATAAAGTTTTCACCCTTTGCCCGGAAGGCAAAATTATCTTTTTCTACTCTGAACAACTGTACTTAAAGAAAATAATAAATAAATACAAACAGATATCACACCTAGTCAATAACAACACTAAATCAGGAATAAGAATTTTTGTATTTGTAAGGGAAATAAAAATAATCACGCCACACTCGTTAATCAACATGAACCGATGATCCTTCTCTCCTGTATGGGAACTTAATAGAAAGATGGTTATTAATATTTTTACGTAACCTTACCATGATAGTCTGACAGTTGAACCACTGAAATAAAAGTCAGCAATAACAAGGCTTACATTACTGCGCTCTGAAGGAACTGAATCACTGTTCTTACCGATAAAACAACTTGAAGAATATTTATAGAATACT
Source organism: Thereuonema tuberculata (assembly GCA_023159025.1). Lineage (NCBI taxonomy): Eukaryota > Metazoa > Arthropoda > Chilopoda > Scutigeromorpha > Scutigeridae > Thereuonema > Thereuonema tuberculata. The sequence goes on along the minus strand of JAFIDM010078588.1, from coordinate 2,805 downwards.
AGGAGTGGTTCGTCTACGGATGTTTCAGAGGCAGAAGAAACTTGCAACGGGAATTCTAGAACCTTTTTGGGATTTCAGAAAAGTGAGAAAATGAACTTTGTTCTTTTAAAACAGAATCGATGTGCTTTGATTATCTGGTCTTGGGCAATCTAAACCTCAGTAGGTATTTGTCATATTCTGTAAATATATATATATTTCATTGCTTCATTCTTCTTATCATATTTGAAATTATAAAAGAAAAACTCCTATGAACTGATAAACACCTTTAATTCACATGATATTTTGATTCTCTTAACGAGAATCTTCTTCAGGTTGATATTCGAGGAAAAGAAAAACTTACTTCTTCCTCTACAAGGTTTCTAATCGTTACGAATATAAAGTTTAAAAATTTACAAATATTAAATAATCTCGCTTAATCATTACAAAACGTTTCGTGCTTATTACTAAAGATTATACAAACAATACAAAGCTTTGCTCAAATAACAACCACTTTACAAGAATGTATAAAACAAAATATGAAAAAATAAAGAGAAATATTTCGAAAGTACAATTGCAGAATGGTTGTAATATGAACAAAATTTTATATTGTTTATAAATATTGTTATACTTATAATCTGTAATAATAAGCACGCAATCAGTTATTTTAAACAATGTTTTGTAATGATTTGAAAATTAAGCGTGAATTGATTTTTGTAAATTTTTAAACTTTGTATTCGTAACGATTACAAATTTGTAGAGAAAGAAGAAAGTTTTTCATTTCCCAAACATGAACCTGAAGAAGATTCTCTTTAAAAGAATCGAAATATCGTGTGGACTAAAGACGTTTATCAGTTCATAGAAGTTTTTCTTTTATATTTTATTTGCTTCACTATTATATGTCCTTCTGCTTAGACGGAGATAAGTAAACTTTGTGTCTTTAGCTAACTTTATCCGATATCTTCTAGTTACGTTGGTAGAAAATCGCTGGAGCCTAAACCTCTCGTTCACCCAAGGACCTGCATGGCATGTAGTGGTACATCTTTACATTTTTTAAGTTACGAGTGGCTTCTGAGCAATTGGAAAATCTTGCTAAGTGACCAGAAGATTTTTAATCATGCTTTTTTGTTCCGCAGGTAACTGTGGAGAATTGCTTCAAATAATGTTCTCTGCGAAAATGTTGTAAAGATTTTATGAAGGTTTAGCAGGCATTTAAAATTCAAAACCTAAAAGATGATTTGCTTAATGGATACACATAAATTGTAGGGAATCCATTAATTTCTGTCATCAGACCACCAGTATTTAGAGATATTGTTGTGTGGTAAAAATTATGTTGGACAGAGACAGGTTAACACAGTGTTTCCCAACCTTTTTTGTGCTATGCCCCACCTAAGCCTTTTTAAAATTCTTATGCCCCCCCTATAACTATTACTTATTGCCCCCCTAATAATAAGAATAATAATATTACCATCAAAACATTATTATCATGAAGTGTATACATTTGTTACTTACTTTAATTAATATAATTTATATACAATTACGATTTTTCATCATTTAAATAAAATAAGAAACAGTATAAATTTTAGATTCTAGACTCTACGAATTGCCCCTCCTTAACAATCAAATTGCCCCCCTGTGGGGCGTGGGCCCCACGTTGGGAAACACTGGGTTAACAGGTAACTACTGATTTTACTGACTAACTTTATATTCAGTAACAGAAGTATATATATAAGAGTTTTGGATTCGCAGAGCCAAAAACCAATCCCATCTCGGTCCGCCTGCGCTGAGGACCAATCAGACAAGACCTCCATTCCAGGAACAGTCTTAATCCCATGATATTATATAATCCCTTAATCCCTTGACCTTGTGAACCACGCATCAATATCGTTTATAAGTGGCTTACAGGTATTGAACCATTCTTCCAATATTCTGTGTAACACATTTTTGACTAATTCTATTATAGTACAGAATAAATATCAATGTTATTTATCTCCTTAAAATATTAGCGATGTTTCCAGTCCCTAAAGAAATAGGTTTCGATTACAAAAAACAAAACAAAACAAAGCAGCACTTGAAGCAATTTATCAAACATGCTTTATTAACGTGTAGTGGGCAGTTGACATCCGTTGAACACGATATGCATTTAGGACAAAGAACTATTTTGAAAGTTCAATGGATATCCTGCTATGTGAAAGATGCTTTAAAGTCTGTGCTTTGATAGCTTTCATCTCCGGAACTTAAGAGAAAAAAAAAAACAGAGGAGGAGAAAATCCAATCAACGAACGCTGCAAGGAATGTGATGGAGTCGTTGATTGAAGAGGGACCACAGCATTGTCCAATCATCAAGGGTTTCGAGATTTCTCCCTTGGGCTATTTTCTAGAAGTTTATGAATCTATAGAAAGTACAAGTGAATATAATTTTGTGCTAAAGCTTTAAGGGCGACCCATAATAATAAAAAAAAAATAAAAATAACAATAAAAAAAGGAAGTAAATTAATGTAAGGAAAAATTAAAAAGAAGTTAGAAAAAAATTTAAAAAAATATTAGAAAATAAGAAAAACACAAAATAAAACCCACGCGGACATTGAGACAAAAAGATAAAAAAAAGTACGATATACGAGTTTGAACTGACAACCTTCAGTATATGAGACCTTAAGCATTAAGCTATAGCTGACAACTGAAATGAGATGGTTGCATTTCTAATATTTAAGCTAATAGCGGAAATCCAATGAAAACAATTCCAAATATCTCGAACTTAGGGAGGCGTTGGCCCCTGAAAATACCCCCGTTCATACGGTATTTGGGCCTTTAAATGGGTCGCTAAAAAGG
>JAFIDM010078587.1:41008-62132 GCA_023159025.1 Thereuonema tuberculata | reverse complement strand
TATATAGATAGATATAAATAGGGCCTACTCTCAGTTTATGAAAGCTTGTTTTTCTGGCTCAAGTAGTTCTTTATTTATGCAGCTTTAAAAATGCCCGAAAAGTTTATGGAAAACCAGTTACAAATTGCAGACCTTACTTCTGAATGCTATTTCTCAGAAATGTTTAAGGTTAGGACAAAAATATTTGGTAGGCTTTCATATAAGGAGTGAAGGTACCTTTGTACCAAATTTCATTAAAATCGGAGAGGGTCACCTGAGAGGCATTTGCTGATTTGACGTGGAATGACCCTACGTCTAATTGGGAGCAATACTTTTCTGAATTTATCGTCTCGTTTGTTTTGCAAAAGCTCATAATGGAGGATTCCTTTCCAATCCCACCAGACACAGAGCATGACCTTCCTAGGATGAAAACTGGCTTTTGGGGTGGCTAAATAATGTTTTTTCGCTTAACGTTATTATAAATGATCCATTTTTCACCCCCCCGTCACTACTGGCTTCAAAAACTGTATCTCTTCGATGCGTTTGAAGAGCGAGTCGCAAATGGAAATGCGATCCATCAGATGTTTCTCCGTTAAATCGTGGGAAACCGAATCAAAATGGTTTGTGTAGCCAAAGCTTCAGAAAATACTCGTGGATGGTGGATTTTGATATTTTTAACATTTCTGCTAACTCGCGTGTCGTATAGCGTGGGTTATTCTCGAACCACTCCCGCACAGTTCTTTCAGCTACAGTACCTTCGCCATAAACAGCGCATATCTTGTTTGCCGCTTGTATGGCATTTTTGCCTTTACAGTAAAAGAAAAGCATTAAATGTCTACAATGCACTTTGTTTGTTTCCATATTCAAAGGTGTAACTGATAAAAATTAAAGTATCGTAACCAAACTTTTTTCCAAATAAGTATCGTCTTTTAGAATATGTGCGCATATCATTTGTTTTTGATCATTGTGATACATTCAGGGGTGTCCTTATGCCACCTACAGAAAATCGACACGAATTTTCCGGACGACCCAATATGAAGATGTGTTATTATATTTGAGGAAACTTTTTGAAGAATGAATTACGTCTTTTTTACACTTTTTACAGATGTTGTTTTAAAACATTGAAAGGAAAATAAAGACAATTTTAAATTTATGCGCAAAAATTGCTTTATTTTACAGATGATGATTATTATTTTTTTTTTTTTTTTGGTTAGTTTCAAATCGGTAGCCAAATGCCAAGCTGAAACAAAAATAATTCTAATTTTAGATTCACTTGATAAGGCTATTTTTTGTTTTCATTAATTTTCTTATCCCTAATCATTTGGGAATATAAAGGAACTTTATGAAAATTTTTGTTAATGGACTTCTGTATAAATTAGCAAATTATAAATAATCAAATACGCTATTCTCAATTAAGATAAGTTTATTAATTTTGTAATCTATAAATTTTTAAGAATCCTCTCTTAGAATGAATTGTGTGGTTACAATTCATAATTTTCTATATCCATGAATCTTCCCAATGAAAGATATATAAACTAAACTAATGCTGTGTCGAATGCAACCTTAAAATTTCTCAAAGAAGTACAGTCCAGGCAACAGAAGAACTTTTAGTATATATATTATGAAACTCATTCACTCTGATTAAATTAGTATTGTTAATGATTTATTTGTATCAAGAACTATTTTTTTAAGCTGTTGATAATGATTTTAGCTATTTATTATCTATACATTGTGAAACTGAATAATTTTAATAATAGATTATTCGTTTAAAGAAAACATTAAAAATTTATTTGGAAACAACTGTAATCGTCTCCAAATATCATCTGTTTTGAAAACTTGTTAATGAAGAGCACTCCTACCACTACAGTGCAGGCGCATTAGGGTATTGGTGGGGTATTAGTGAAGGACCTAACTGTTAATAAATCAAAAGGGGTTCTCATTCCTAACATTTACTTATCATTAAAAAAAATGTTATTACAGGTGATTATTTTAATTCAATTTATTTTTAGTAAAATACATCGGAAGCGCAGTGGTGCCTCAAAAGAAAAAAACACTCACACTCATCAATGAAAAAAAACCAGTGAGAAAATCTATGTGCCAGCGATAGCGGCCTCATGAATTTTTTTTTTTTCCAGTATCAAACTTCAAACTTGCGCATTTGAAACCACTGCGCTTTCGATGTATTGTTAATACTAGCCTCAGTACGGAGACCTTATTATTTACTGTGACTTCTCCTTGCTGATGATCGCCAACGAGCGTGAAACTGCTGCTCCGGGATGTCACTTTTGAATAATTTGGTCTCGCCCATTGTTAATTTTTAGTATTTTGGTGTGTTTTGTGCATCACCTTCAATTATTAGCATTTTAATATTGCTTTAATGTATGAAGAAGCAATTAGTGTAGTATTTCAGATAATAAATATAAAAAATGTTTACAAATGAGCTAGGTAAGCAGTATACATTTATCTATTAATGCATTTTACTATTTTATAAACTTACCTAATGCATTTTACTATTTTACAAACTTACCTAATGCATTTACTTTTTGATAATTCTAGTAAAACTGTGACGTAATTAAAAATGAAAAATGTATCTTGATTAAGTAACATACTTTGTAATCTTGTATAAATCTTCAAATGTATTTTATCTGAAATTAATCTTAAGATTGTGTCTTTTTCGCAGCTGCTTTGTTAGTTACCATGGAGAGAATTCTATATCAGTACACGAACTTCAAGGGTGCTGATGGAATCGAGTCGACTGGTGTCATTTATGCTTCAAGGAGCGGAGGTCTTCATTCTAGGTTTGGTGCTGGAGTGTATTTGACAGATTTGGATCCAACGGTGGATTCAGAAGAAATAGCCCGGTTAATCTACGATGGGAATCGGGTGAGGTCTCGAAAACGTTCCAATCTGGATTACGTAGTGGAGCTAGTTATTCCGGAAGAAATTGACATTGAAAGAGTGAGTGGATCACGTCACATCTGGCTCTATCCTCACGGTGATCTCGATCTTAAGGAAGTCTGTTTCCACTGGGATATAAACAAGGTCAAAAAAGGAATGATTTGGAAGACAGTGCTATTTTTAGTATTATTATTATTATTATTATTTTATATATATTCTTTATAAAATATATGAATAGAAAAGAAGGATAAATGATCTTGGAAATTCATAATCGCTCAGAACCAATGTTTCTAAACTTCATATTTAGGCTTATATCTTTTATTGCTGTTAAAAAAAAAAAAGCCTAAATATGATTCTGATATTGCAGAAAACTATCTATGCTTCAATTATGATTTCATAACTTTTTAACTTCTTGGATAAAATTTCCAAAATTTCATATTTAGACATATTTTATTCACAGCAATACCGCCATTGTTATTGTCATTCAGGATTTTGTTTGTTCCTTTTATTTTAATTGGAATTCAATTTTGTAAGTAAATTATAAAATCTTTATGAAACATCATTCTCTTTATCTCAAGATATTTGACAAATAAAATAAAAATGAAATAGTAAGACACTAAATACAAGATTAGAAATGTTAAAAGCAGGAAAAAGAAATTTCTACTACAGTTCCATAAAGTTATTAGTAACCTTCCAGAAGCTTTTGAAGTATGTAACACTGATTCAGGCAATATAAAATATTATGTTTAGATCTACGATTGTCTGAATTGGTTAATGTGAGTAACATCTACTCAGAATTTGAAAAAAATCATTAGCGGTCAGAATTGTTAAATACAAATTTTAAAATACGTAAATAAAATCAATTCAAAATTTCTCTATTCTTACTAACAATCATGAGTTTCTATTTTCAAGTGTATGGTACTGAATAATATTGTTTAAATGATTTTTAGAATAATATTTCTGATTGGTTAAACCTAACTCTTTTAAGTATTCGTATTAATTAAACTATAACTGAGTATTAATTGATAATGAATAAAATATAAGAAATTTGTGAAGAAGAAAAAATCTGATGTTATTTAAAACTGTAGAAAACTTTTTTTTTTTTCTGCTTAAGGAATACGTTCATGTATTTCTTAAGTAATATTAGTATATTATAGTTTGAATTTTTTGAATGGAAATTGTTGTATTGCTTGTAATTAACAATCTCAATATTTTATATAATTTTATTATTCTTTTGTTAACAATGTAGTTTTCTTAAGAATAAAAAAAAATGTTAAAACTTTGTTTTTAAGATTATAAAACATTAACTTCTGTTTTTGTTTCTAAATATTCCTATATTCTTTTCATTTTCATTAATTATACTGAAATGTAATAGCAATTTTATATAATTCAAACAAAATATGTATAATCAAAAATTCCTTGTTGAGTTTGAAATTAAAATATAATGTAGTTTTATAAACAAAATTATATGAATGAAGTTATTTTTAATTTAACTAATAAATATGAAGCTGCTTCCAACCATTTTTTTTGTATATTCTTAAAAAAAAAAAAAAAAAAAACTTGTAATAAATCTTTTGCATGTTACATACAATGCTTAATATAATTTACAATCCTGTAAATTATATGAATAAATCAATGTATAATGAAGTAATGATAAGTTTCTAAAGTTTTCATGAATGATTTTTAATAAGAAACTAATACCATGTTTGTTTTTCTCTGAGAAATAATTTTTTTTTTTTTTTTTTGCCTAAGATTATTTATCTGCCCTTCATAAGATAACATTCGAATTTTAAAGTATAACAGAAAAGTAGTATCTTGTCATAAACATACCATAATGAATTTCAAGAAGTTTCACTTCACAGGTTAAAAATTAATGCCTAAGATGCAATGATTACACCGCCCTTTTCTTTGGAAAATAGTAATTTAAAAGTAGTTTAAAAATTTAAGACTATTTTAAATATTTAATATTCAAATAATTTCCAAATTCTTTTGTTGTTTCTTTACTCTTTCTAGGTAAGAATCTTACATCAATGTCTTTAAAAAAGAAAATCAAATTAAGGTAAGATTTTATTTTATTTTTAAATCATGAAATAACTCATGACCTATTATTTCTAAATAATACCCCATAATTTTGTAGTTCCCAAGGTATTTCTAAAACTGCATTATACTTTAAGTTTTAATGCAATGGCTACCTTGTGAATAAAATATTTTTAAAAATTTCAGACCTAATTTTTTCAATTTACTACGAATACCTTTATTGACAAGGATTAGACCATTTATTAGTTAATTAATGATTTATCCTAAATATATTTTTTTAACAAACTAAAAAAGCTCAGATGTTATTTATTGATGAATTGAAGGGATTAGGAAAATTAAAAAAAAATACATATCAGATTAGTAATTAATTGATGAAGCCTATCTTATTAGGATTGAATTAAATATATTGCCTTACACAACAATATAGTAAATTTAGAATAACATTTCCTCCTGTAATAATAAGAAAGGATCCGATGATATCCTGGAACCGAGGCCAGTAGTCCAGACAGGGATGAGGTTTATTTATCTTATTGGTTGTTAGTTGAGACAAGCAGAAAGATAATACGTTTTTGCTAATTCGGAGTCTATTCGCTAGGTACCGCTCGATGGGATTTCTTTCTAGATTTGTCAAATTAGCGAAAATTTTTCATGCTGTATATATTGTAAATATTTCATGCCACATTATAGTTCATACTGCATACATGAATTGTACGTACATTACGTAGTAAGACAGAAATTACAATGTCAGTATTCGACGATCAAAAAGGCGCAAGAGGGTCTTTAATGATACCGGGGTTCTCTGCCTATTATTGAATCAGAACAAAAATTTATGGATAAGGGTTGATACATTCTTTATACCTTATTAGTTTCCCCATGGCCTAGAGGTTTGGATGGAAATGCGACTTAAATGCCTTAACTGATCGGATGAGAATAATGGTAGTTGGAAGGAATTGGCATCTATATTTATACTGAATAGACAATGCTCAGAAAGAATGATAATTCCACCATTTGTATCCATTTTCGCTTCAACATGGCTACTGGTCAGAGTCGCTGAAAAATGGTTCAATCGGGATCATTCAGTTGGTATCTATTACAAAACTGAATTATCTTCTAGAAGTGTAATTAGTAAAACATGAATATGTTATTGGGTTCTTCTTGTTTTAATGTGTTATAATCTTTTATCGTTAAGATTTAGGTTTATCATGAATTCAAAACAACAGTTTTCATTTCAAAATTATTTATTTTTAAACGAAGAAAGTGATTATCATCGAATAATTTAAGTAAATCATTTGATAGCAATAAATTGGCCTCGAAACAACTTTATTTCGTCGTCAATTTACATTTGTTTTAAAACTTTTCAATAACATTTTTTTTTTTTCTCAGTTAAATTATGTTCTTCTAATAATCGACGAATGGATTTCCAAAATCTGTTTTACATTTTTTTAGAGAATGGAAGAAAGTGGAAGAAGATGATGATTTTATTCTAACATTATTTTCTACTGACAATACACTTTTAAATGAAAAATTGAGTGCGAAAAGCTATATTTTATATTGCCTTATAAATGCATGATTATTTTACCTCCTATTACTATTTTAAATATGTTTCTAATATTCTTTAATAATAATAATGAAGTAGTTATGAAAAGCTATCACAATTCACTAACTTAAATGCAATTTTGACTCAATTTTTATACTTTATTTGATGAGAATTTTGTTTCTTTCTACTAATCCAATTCTTATTGAACATCATTCACAACGAATAGCTTTTTCCATTGGATGAGTTCTTCAATTCTTCTAATGCATTCTTCTTCAAGAAGATTCATGCATCGGTTCTTAAGTTATTATGATGGATCATGGAGGAGAAACACAGGGAAATAATCCACATACAGATAAAAACACATACATAGCCAAATATGTATCTCTGTATATGTATGTAATTTGATTCTAGGGAAGAAGCTGACATCTTACCGGATTAAAAAAAATAAGAAATAATATCAATAAAAATAATTGTTTTGTTTTGGCATCCGGTGGTAGTAGACGATTTCAGACATTAAGAAGAATAAGCAGTTTTAAGCACAGATTAACTGAAATGTATTCTACTGCAGTTTTTTTCTCTTTGCGATTAATAGCGCAATTAAAGTTTCTTGTTTTAAAATTTGAAGTCTAAAAAGCAGGCAGTTTTCAGCGAATTCTTGGAGCAGATTAGGATAATCTCCCTTCATTCAAGTGGTTTTTAATCTATCAAAGATGGAAACATTAAAATAAAGGTGAGTGCAATCTATTTTATACTTTTATATATATAATTATTTAAAATGGATAGGCAAGTTTTTACATTATTACTTCAGAATAAACTATTGAAATTATATTTGGAGCAGTGGTTTCAAACTTGCAATCCGTATTTAACCATCGGAAGAATCCAATATAACTTGTGCTTTGTAATTTATTTTTTTACGGCCCATTATTTAGTTCTATTTTAGAAGTCGACTTTTTTTTTATTTATTTTTCATCCCAGGGAATTTTCAATGATAATTGAAAACGTTTTATGAGAACCTGAAATTATTCAATGTTCACTTTATTTCTGCTTTGAATTCAATACATTTGAAACCACTCCTTCAAACGTATCTAACAACGTGACTACTAGGTGCTCTATCTATTCTTTTTGGAGGTTCATTTGCTAATATTTTTCTTTAGATTATATTATTTGATTATATTGTAGATTATATTATAAGAATAGATTATATTATTTGTAATAGATTCCATATTGATACTGTTTACATATATTCTAGCTATACACTAAATTTCGTCAATCAGTTCTTCACAAATACAAGTAAATAACAAAAGGATTAGATAAATATCACAATTCAGAATAAACCCAGGATAGCTAAGTTTAAGCCTGGACTAGTATGCAGTGTTAGCCTTAGTATGTCTGTAATAGCTTAAAACTATAAATTCATTCCTCTGTAACTTTGCACAAATTAAGATTTACCTTCCTCCTAAACCTTTTGTAATCCCTTGGTACTATTGTAAATTTTGTATATTAATAATTCTCAAGAGATTGTTCTGAATACACTGTTTACTTGATAATTATTATTATTCCTATTGCATTTTTAATGTCGCTTATCTTAAAGTATCAATTGGAGTAGTTCATATTAAAAGCTTTTTTTTTTCCAAAAAATTGTGGATTTTTACATGATATCAAAACAACTTTGCAAGCACTGTTTCGGACATTGTTAGATATCTGAAAATATCGAAATTAGGCTATAGAGAATTCCAGGAATACTGTGTTATCGTGATTCCTACTGATATCATCAATCCTTTATCGTGTTTAGTTAATTAAAACTTTTTTGGATAACGATTTAAAAGTTTCACTTTTGCTTTAGACTAAAACTTATTATTTTAATTTAGAATAATAATCCTTATTAAATTTATTAAGTTAATGTTTAATGTCAGACATTCAGATTATTTAGTGTCAGATATTCGTTTTAATACGTGTTTGATGAACATTTATGCAATGAGTTTTACCCTGCAAAGGGTTGAAAATGGTTGTAAGTGATTAAGATTACGGAATTTTGTGATTTCATCTTGACTTCAAGTATATTAAGTTGATCTGCTTAAGGTTCTGATTCATATTGCTAAACTACGATCATATGAACAATTTGTGTTATGACGAACTACTCATAAATTTAATAGGAGTTCACATTTAATTTCATGATAAAAATCTGAGTTATGGCATAAATTTGAGACAGAAAATAAAAAAATATTTTCGTTAACCATAAATGGCTGCCTATTTTCCGGAAAAAGATATTCCTTTGTTTTTCTTCAGTGTTTTTTAATATATTTTGCTCTAACTTTGCTTGTTATATCCTACGCTAACTTTTCAGCACGTAGGGAAAGTTTAGATATGATTCATTTCCTGAAGTTACAAACCAAAAATGTAATAGGAAAATTGCGTAATGTTAAAAATAATTTTCTTTTTTTTTCCTTTTTGTTATCTTCAGGCGAAGAAAAACAACACTTCCCTCCGCTCAATACAATACCAGCGAATTCCTTTCACTCAACAAATGCCGATATTTCGATATACAGTAAAACCCCGCTAATCCAGCACTCGATAATCCGGCACATTCAATAATCCGTATCGGTCTAAGGGTTTTTTTTTACACTGAATAAGCCTTGCGGGCGCGTTCGGCAGAGTAAGCGGGCAATCGGCTGAGGTCGGGCGTACTGTATATACTGTAATTAAAATATAGTACTACATAAAAATATATTTTGTTGTTTTGTTCTTAACATTTTCCATCACTACCGACATCAGAGAAATCACAATAGAACACGGGAAAATGACCTGATACCTATTAATAGCCCTTTTGACTCTCTATTGTAGCGGTATTTCCGCTATCCTCGCAATAACGGCTATTTTTAGACTGCGCTCAGTAATCCGGCATTTTCGGTAATCCGGCACTGCCGAAGTCCCGAACGTGCCGGATTAGCGAGTGTCTACTGTAATTCGTTTTCTTATATTAAAATACACAGTTAATCAAAATCACAAAATTACCGTTGTTATTGAAGATTTATCCATTGAATATTAAACAAGGTCCAATTTTTGTAAATGGTAACACAAATATTTATTTGATAATAAATGCTGCATTTTTCCATAAATATTTCTTAGTTTAATAAACAGATACGATCTGTCAGTTCTAATATGTGAACTTCTTCTACTGCTTTACTCTAATTATTTTCCCTTTCTTTTCTTTTCGCTCGAATTGATTAATATTTGCCTGTGAAATGACTTGTTTAAGGTTTCTTTAAATTAAATATTTTTTTAATTTCTGTTCAAATAGTTGATATGTTTAATTCCAGTAATTATTTAAAAAAAAGTTTATCCTTTCAATCTGCAGACGATTTACTTAAATGACAATACATATTCTTCCGCCTCATTAACTTTAGCAGTTCTAAAATTTATCATGTGATTTGGCGGAAAACAGTTCAGGATTTCATTAGAAATATTCAGGACGCTATAAATAAACAAGTAAAGCTTTGAATTGGAACTATTTTGTTGCGGCATTATACAAAGTAGTAAATTCCTGTAATTTCTTCGTTAAACGGAAAACATTATGAATGTTTAATAATATGAAACGCTTCCAAGTAAAGAAAAATTGCACCATTTTATATAATAATGAAGTAGATATATAGAATGTAAAATAGTAAATAATATTCCTTATTACTTTAATTAAGAAAGTTAATTTTCCCAACTAAGAACTTTACAGAAACATTCATTTTACAATTCCAGTGATTTTAATTTCTGTCGATAGTGATATAATTTTTATTTATTTTTGTCTAAAAAGTAAATAAATAAATAAAATTGTTGCTAGAATAAAGTAATTCGAAAGCAGCAGAAAATCCGTCAGAAACTAATTTCTAATTTAAATTTATTATAATACAGGTTTTGAGTAAATGAAGTGTGTTGCCATGAAAGTGATGTCAGCTACTTCGGATGTTTTAGTGGGTGTTTATTCATCTTTAAAATGGCCTCCAATCGAAGTAACTTTACTTTCGTCCATCTTTATTTTACTTCCTGTCTGTCTGTCTTTTTTCTTTCTGTTCTAGTCAACGCATGGTTCGTTTGAATGTACAATTTAAAGTTTATGGATATCAGTTTCCCCTACTTTGAATTCTGACTTGATGGGGGCTCGGCAAGTTTTTTCTTTTCTTTTGATTCCAGTGTTCCTTTGGACTGACATCTTAAAATCTTCCTGCCTCCTGCACTTTCAGTATCAGAATATTTGTATCTCGAATGCAAAGGCTAATCTTCTAAACAGACAAAAATAACGATATCTTTTAATTAGAAATAAACTAGTAAATTTAAAAGTTCAGACCAGTGTTTGCAAGTGACATCTCAATACAGCTGTTTCACGGTCAATTATCAATCATCAGTTCAACGGCGTAGATTGGGTTTCAGCCGCCCGGTGCATTGGCCAAATTCGCCGCCCCCTTAAGTATTTAAATCCAAAAGTCTCCAAAATTTACAGAAATTCTAGAACTAGAATGATACTGTTGCGATATACAGTAAAACCTCGTTAAGTCGTCACTCAATGGACCGAACATTTTTGACGACTTAAGCGGAATGACAACTTAAGCGGAGTGGGCATTTTTGAAAGAAAAAAAAAACAAGAAAAACCACTGAAATACAATATTTTTATGAATTGCTGTAGGATTCGGTGAGAAAAACAAGATTTTCAGAAATCAATGCATGCAAATGAATGAGTGGAAAATAATAAAAAAAAAAAGCACATTTTATACTTGCCACATTTTATTTTCTTTTACTGGCATTAAAATAATCCAACAGTGTTGATTGATGAAGGTGCTGATTACTGGTAACAATTCGAAACACTTTGTAATGAAATGGAACTCCAACTTTTGTGCACATTGTTAATCGTATCTAAAACCGAAACTTCTAGCTTTTCGTTCCTATCCAAGGCTTTTATCATGTTCTTTACAAGCATTTTTTTGTACTTTCGTTTAAAGTCAAGAATTATCCCTTGATCTAAAGGCTGAAGAAGTGCAGTTACATTTGGAGGAAGAAAAACAATTTCGATCGCTTTTAAATTTTCAGGGCTTACTCACTATGAAATAAAATCACACTCAGTAGCGGTCAAGAAAAACGTCTACTCTTGACAAGAGTCGCAGCGAGAAGTGTGTAATTTCCCAAGTGAATTTCCCACGTGAAAATTCCCCGTAAAGGCTAAGCTTTCTTAGAGTGAAGGGGCGGGGCTGAAAAGATAGCAGGCAAAATTGAGAATAAAGATGCTTTTCACCAGTTTTGAGGGTGACGAGTTATCCGGAGTAGAATTAAATTTGGTAACGAGTAAAAGAGGGTTATTTTACATTATTGTCTATGAGACCTTGTCGGGACCAAAGGAAAACGACGACTTAAACGGAGTGACGACTTAACGAAGTTTTACTGTATATTTTTATTGAAAAAGTAATAGAACTGAAAATAAAACTTCTGTCTTTAACTAAAACTTTATTCGTCTACTTTAATATTAAGGTAAAGCTTCGGCAACGTAGTTGATAGTCAGAAGCTGCAAACAAACGAATAATTAATCTCGATTGTCCATCAGTGATTGTATTTACGCTGCAAACTAGGGTTTTAAAAATTGCGGATATGTAAATTACGTAACTTAACGAATTTATGGGTTTAAATTACGTAATTACATAACTGACCCGTTATTTTTATAAAAAATTGATTGTGAATAAAAGTAATATTATAATATTCACTATTCAGATATACTATACATTGAATTACCACTATATCCTAATGTAATTAGTATAGGTGCAAAGATTTTGGTTATTACTTATAAAATTGACCGTATAGTATAAAGTAAATACTTCTAACTAGCAGGTAAACAAAAATAAAAATTGTAATACTGACTTGATTGTTTGTATAATAAATAATTAATTCTGGCTGAATATTCGTCGTGAACAATCCGAGCACAAAAATAAAACACGGGGAATTACCGCAAGGCAACACTCGCTTAGATAAAGGGGATTCCCCGTTTCCATCACAGATTAAATAATCATTTTAATCGGTGCAAATTGTCGGTGCGACAAAAATACGAAAAGAAATGGTTCAAATTTTTAGTTCAGATTACAAGAAATTATTATTTATTGTGAAATTTTATCGCCCCAAAAAAGTGCCGCCCGGGGCGGGCCGTTCCCGCTACGCTACGCCACTGCATCAGTTGAGATTAGTCACAAGCAAACAACCAGGTCTTAATACGGAGGTTAATATAACTTAAAGTACGAAAAAATATGGAACGTCCAAGTCTAAACTAAAAACATTGTATTTTTATTGTGTATTTCTTGTTTTTAGTTTAGACTTGCAAGTTCCATATTTTTTTCCTACATCAATAGTCAATTTAAAATTCATTGAAATACTGTTGAATTTGATTGAATAGGTGGTGAATTTAATAGTAAAGGAAATTCAGATAAACGAAGTAAACTTGTTTCTAACTTATTCTGTTATGTTCGCATCGACGGGTTAAATATTTGTGTTTACATAACAAGTTGAAAACGGAATTTTATAAAATTTTGTAATCTCGAAAATTAGAATTTCTATTAACCTTGAGCGATTTAACAATGAAACGTAAGCTGAGTACAGTATGGTACGTTTAGTAAAGAAAAAAGAAGAAAAATTAGAATTGCATCGTAAATGCTTCATTTCTGTAATCAATAAGATTTAAATCTTACAGATGATCTCAAAAAAAAAAAAATATATTTTTAAAATAAATAAATAAATAAATTCAAACCAGAAAGGAGGAAGGATCACGTGATTACCATTTGTTCTGACGTTTGTTTATTCGATGAATAATTAGAAAACGTCATCGTGTCGAGTGAACTTTGATAACGATTACACAAACGTTTCGAATTATTATTTTTTTTTTTATATTGTCCGTGTTCATTATAATTTGACTGATTTTCATATCATATGATTAGATACTTGTCAGCTATAAATAGTTTAAGTATCAGTTTGAAAGTATCAGAAGAAACCAAGTTTCTCTTTAGAGACGAAGTTTGTCGTAACTGCAGTGAACAAAATTTAGAAAGTTCAGTACGAAAGGTGAGTTTAATTTACATAAAGTAAGAATTTGCAATAATTTTTTAGGGAAGTGTAATTGAACTATTAACAATATTTTTTCTTCTTCTTTCTTCGAATTTGGCCGACTATGGACCACGTGAAATAACTCATGATTATTTTTCTACTTTCTTTCTTCTCTTCCAGTATTCTTTCATTCTTTCACTATGTTGTTTCCTTCTTTCTTCCGTCCATTTTGCTCCCGTCTTCTTCTTTGCCTTTTCTTGAAAACCCTTGAATCCCCTGATCTTTTTTCTGAATTCTTCTCTTCTCTCCACCTCTTCTCCATCTATTTTCATTTCTTCCATGTCTTTTCTGACCTCCTTGATCCATGTCATCTGAGTCTTGGGGTTTCTGTCGAAGAAGGTGAATAATCTCTTCGTCAGTCTACCTTCACTCATTCTTTTAATGTGTCCGTAGAAAGCCACTCTTCTTTTCCTCATTGTGTCAGTTATTTTTTCTGTTTTTGCGTAGATTTCTTTGTTGTTTCTCAGTTTCCATTTTCCATCTTCATATTTTGGTCCCAGGATTTTCCGTAAGATCTTTCTTTCCTTTTTTTCTACCTCGTCTAATTGTCTGGCTGTGTTTAGTGCAAGGCATTCTGAGGCGTAGAGGCCTTCTGGCTTAATGACTGTATTGTAGTGCCTAATTTAGCGTTTATAGATATGGACTTCTTGTTGTATATATTTTTTGTCAAATGGAATGACAGTTCCATTTTTCTTGCTCTTGCTAGGACCGCTTCTTTGTCAAGGGCGTTTGGTTGAATTATTTCTCCCAGGTATTTGAATTTATTAACCCTCTTGATTTTCCCATACTTTGTTGTGATCTGTCTTGGTGCATCTTTTCTATTGGTCATGTATTCCGCCTTTTCATAAGATATTTGTAGTCCAGCCTTTTCTGCCGTCTCTTTCAGTATATTTATTTGTCTTCTTGCATCTTCAATGTTTTCCGCTAGTATTGCAAGATCGTCTGCAAAAGCCAGGCAGTCAATTTCCAAGTTATCTTTCTTTCTTCCTATTTTTATTTTCTTGATTCCTTCCTCTTCCATTCTTTTCCTCCACTCTCTCATTACTTTCTCCAGCACACAGTTGAAGAGCAATGGGGAAAGCCCATCTCCCTGTCTTACTCCTGTTTTCACCTCAAATGGTTCTGAAATCTCTCCCAAAAATTTTACTTTTGACTTCGTGTTTGTTAGTTTTTTTGGTGATCGCAATTGATTTGTCATCAGCTCCGAATTCCTCCAATATATTGAAAAGTGTGTCTCTGTCTATAGAATCGTATGCCTTTTTGAAGTCCACGAATGTCACATGCATGTCCTTGGATCTCAGTCTCCTGTACCTTATTATGAGTTTCAAATTTAATATCTGTTCTGCACATGATCTTCCCTTCCTGAATCCTCCCTGGCAGTCACCTAATTGTGGATCCAGTTGGGCCTCCAATCTGTTTTGTAAAGCTTTGGAAAGGATTTTGTATGTAACCGAAAGGAGTGAGATTCCCCTATAATTGTTGGCATCAGTTTTATCTCCTTTTTTGTGTATAGGGTGGATCATGGCTGTTTTCCAATCTTCCGGTATTTCCTCAGTTTCCCTGATATTTTGTATTATTTTATGTAGGCTTTCGACTGTTTTGATATCTACGCTTTTCCACATTTCTGCTATAATTGAGTCCTCTCCTGGAGCTTTATCATTTTTTAGTTCTCTAATAATCTGTTGGATTTCTGCTAGGTTCGGTGGCTTGGAGTTTTCAAATATTTTTTATTGTATTACGACCACTTCACTGCTTAGTCAAGCGATGCAATCTACATTAATCCGTATATTTGCCATCGTAATAATTACGAATAACTGATATGTGGCAATAATTATTCTAAAATTGCGATTTCACACTGTCCTAGACTATAGTTACATTAATTATTTGCCTCCAGAGATAAGTGACTATTTCATGGATTCGTTTCTAAATGTAGGCTACTGAAAATGAAAACTTTCAAACCATTGCATTGTTTACTATTCTTTGTTCAAGGAATCACGTGTTGGCAGAATTTTATGTTTTAAAACCACTTTTTCCCGAAAGATCGTGAATCAAAATGACACTCCCTTTTCATTATTGGTGGTTCTTCATTAAAAACGAAGTAATTTCTTAACGACAAATTGATTTCGAAAGCATTTTTTGTAAAGAGAATTTTTACTTTCCTCCGCGCTATTGAAATTTGCAATAAGCGATTCGATGTAAACAAATTACACATATCTGTTTATAATGTACTAATAATACGAATATATTATGAATAAACGTGCAGAAAATGAAATGATATAGTTCTCCTGATCTACGTTCTCGAAGATCGAAAACAATTGCTATACATGTTGAGACTTCGCATAACACTTATTAGAAAAACTACCCGTATTTATTTATATTTTTACACGAATTTTTGTCTTTTTTTTTTTAATTATTTAAATTTGATTTTTTTTTCTCTTGATTAAAGATATATTTCTGCTAACTAAGAATACAAGACTGATAATTTTTCAAAGTAAATTAAAATGCTAGTACCTTAATCAGTTGATAGTATCTAAGCAGATTTATTATATTCGGGGGAAATTTTTTTTAAAGAAACGAATTGCCAGTTTCTTTTTAGTTTTTTATAAGATAACTAGATGGGTACCTTCGCTTCGCTCCGGAACTCTTGCATGTATAGCATTAAAAAAAAAAAAAAAACTTATTATTTATTAAATTAATATGGAAATCGGAGAGTACACGACTTTCCAGCTCGTTGTGGGCTTCTCCGCTTAACTCAGGTGTATTGCGCATTTGGCACTCACACGGGGGGGTTGCCGCAAAAGCACTTCATTTTTGTATGTATCTTCCAAACACAAAAACGTTTATGAATGACTGATACACCGTTCGATAGAATTTTCAAATACCAACATTTTCTCAATATAATGTTCTCTTCCAACTTTTATACTTTTCGTTTAAATTGAGAAAAAGTCAAAATTTGACCCTTTAAAAGACGCCATCTTGGAAACCAAAAACTTTTTCCAAAGATTTTTGTAGCATTTTGTTTGTCTTAAAAAGCTCTACATTTTACAACTATCTCTTATAGTTTGGTCACAAAATTGGAAAACGTACAGTCTTATGACAATGACAGACATAGTAACGCTTTTATATTATTTATATATATAATATAATATTTTTTAAATATAGTTCATTTTCAATTGAAAAACTGGTAATCAGTTATTTGTAATACTTATTATTTATTTCTTAAATGGATGATTAATTCGTAAGTAACATTATTAAATTATTTTAATTAATTAGGAAAATTTTAAATTGTGAATTGTTAAATTAAAAGAAAAATGTAAAATGAAATAATTTTTTTTTTCAAAATGAATGACTAATTTTAGTTGAAACCAGAAGTGAAGTTTTTATATCCATATCTATACAGGAAGTAACTTGGATTATGAAAATATCACTGACATCGAATATTCTTATCGGCAGTATCTTGATTATTATTTTTTTAATTTCAAATCTGTAGGCAACTGCCAAGCTGAAGCAAAAATAATTTTAACTTTAGATTCACTTATTAGGCTATTAGGCTAATTTTATTATCCCTAATCACTTGATTAATATCAAGTAACTTCTGCATAACTTAGCAATTTATAAATAATCAAATACTTTATTCTCAATTACTATAAGTTTATTAACTTGATATGTTTATATTTGTTATAAATTCTCTCTTAGAAAGAATTGTGGGTTACTAGATCTAAATATTTAGATATTTCTTTTCAAAATTTTATGAGGCATTTCTTTAAAATATCAAATTATAAACACAAAAACAGAAATAAAATTATCATCTGCCAATAAGGCAGAGATTTTTTATTATTATTATTATTATTTCCGTTGTGTCGTTCATTATTTATACAGATATATACATTTTTGGCCTGAAATATCTATGTAACAAACCTTTGAATATAATAGCTTAGAGAACTTACATTATAATTATTTAAGCAGACTTGTTATTTGATATTGCCTTGAAGTCTTCTAATTTTCATTAGAAAAACAAAACATTGATATATGATATCTTGTTTCTTCTGGCGGAAGCATATTACGTCATCTTGTAAGCTGTCTGCAGAATTGAAAGGAATAAGCTTTAAGTATATATTGTAAAAATTCATTCACTCGGGTAGTTAACCATCATTGCTAATGATTTATTTGCATCAAGTGGAACTAATTTTTTTCGCGGCTGATATGTTTTTTCTACTGAAAATTGCTTCTTAAAATTTGTGTGCGGTTTATACGCCAATTAATACGGTATTTATTATCTATACATTGTATAACTAAATAGATTTTAATAATAGATTATTCGTTTAAAGAAAACAATCATAAAATTTACTTGCCTTTGGAGACAATTACAGTTCTTTCCAAATAATATTTTAATGTTTGAAGAACTTGTTTTTAATTTCAGCTAAAAAAAAAATTATAGGAAAATATAAAGAAAAGAAAGGTTGCTTACATATGTGCTAGATAAGCAGTCTATATATGGACTGCTCAGAAGCCAATTAGATTAAGTCATTTTGTTTTAAATTGAAACTTTTTCTGTAAGTCGTATTCTAATGTTTATACTTTCGGTTGACAAAGTGCCCAAATCACTCCTGCAAGTTTATAGTTATCTTTCAATAAAAAATTCATTCTTCAAATTTACAAGCGTTGTTATTTTTTGGTACGTAATTTTAAAAAACATATTTCATTTTTTGGTTTATTGACTTAATCTGATTGGCTTCTGAGCAGTCCATATATTAGTGGAATTTACTATTCTACAAACCTACATAATGCATTTTACATACTGATAATTCTAGTAGGACCTTGATGTAAATAAAAATGAAAAATGCCTCTTGATTAAGCAACCTATACTTTGTAATTTTGTATAAATCTTCATATTATTAAATAATATAAATTGAAATTAATCTTACGATTGTGTCTTTTTCGCAGCTCCTTTGTTAGTTATCATGGCGAGAGTTCTGTATCACTACACAGACGCTGAAGGTGCTAATGGTATCGAGTCGACTCGTGTCATTTATGCTTCGGAGACTGGAGGCCCCGATGCCTCCTTCGGTTCTGGTGTGTATTTGACCGATCTGAAACCAACTGTCGATTCAGAAGAAATAGCTCGATTGATCTACGATGGGAATCGATTGAGATCTCAAAAACGTGCCAATTTGGATTATGTAGTGAAACTTGTTTTACCTAAAAGAATTTACATTAAAAAAGTGAATGTACCACGTCATATCTGGCTCTATCCTGACGGTGATCTGGATCTTGATGAAGTTTGTTTCCGTTGGCGTATAATCGATGTCGAAGATGTAAAGAATTAATACTGATTATTATTAATTTCCAGATCTACAAATAGTGGTTACTAGAAACGAACTGTGATTTAGTTCTGTTGAATTTAAAATTGAAACCTTTTCACTTATTTTTTATTTTTTATTAAGTATCTTGTTTTGCCGAGAATACAAGCAGTTAATGTTTTGCAGACTCATAAATCTTGGAAATTCGTAATCTCTCAGAACCAATATTTCTAAACTTCATACTTAGGGCTATCTTTTAATGCAAAAAAAGTGTCTAAATTTGATTCTGATATTGCAGAAAACTATCTATGGTTCAATTAAGATTTCATAACATTTTAACTTTTGGACAAAAGTTCCAAAATTTCATATTTAGGACATTTTTTTATTCATTTTATTTGATGACATTAAAGATAACGATAATAAGACCATTGTTATTGTCATTCAGGGTTTTTTTATTCATTTTATTTGGAATTCCATTTTGTCATTAAATTATGAAATCTTTATGGAACATCATTCTCTCTATCTCAAAATATTTGACAAATCAAACAAAAATGAAATAAGTTTATTAAGACACTAAACACAAGATTAGAAATGTTAAAAGCAGGAAAAAGAAATTTCTATTGCAGTTCCATTAAGTTATCAGTACCGTAGCCTTCCAGAAGTTTCTGAAGTATGTAACACTGATTCAAACAAAATAAAATATTTTATCTGAAGTGAGTAACATCTACTCAAAATTTGAAGAAATTCATTAGCAGTCGGAATTGTTATTTATTGAAAAATATAAGTTGTAAAATACATAAATAAATCTATTCAAAATTTCTCTATTCTGACTAACAACCATGAGTTTCTGTTTTCAAATGTATGGTACTAAATTGTTTAAATGATATTTAGAATAAGGTTTCTGATTGGTTAAACTCTTTAAGTATTCATATTAATTAAACTATAACTGAGTATTAATTGATAATGAATAAAAGAAAAAAAATTTCATATTATTTAAAACTGTGGAAAACCAAAATTGTTTCTGTTTTATATACAAGTGCTGTATATAGTAATACAGTATTAAGTAGTTTTAAGTAATATTAATATATTATAGTCTGAATTTTCTGAATGTAAATTGTTGTATTTGCTTGTTAATTAATAAAATTATATAAAATATTGAGATTCTTATTCTTTTGTTAACAATGTAGTTCTCTGAAGAATCAAAAAAATGTTAAAGCTTTGTTTTTAAGATTATATAAAACATTAACTTCTATTTTTTTTTTCTAAATATTCCTATATTTTTTTCAATTAATTTCATTAATTATACTGAAGGTAATAAGAATTTTGTATAATTCAAACAATATGTAGAATCACAAATTCCTTGTTATTTTGTCAATTTTGAAATTGAGAATGAATGTTTTATGAATAACATTAAAACTGTTATTTCTAATTTAACCAATAAATATGAAGATGCTTCCAACCAATTTTTTTATATATAACTTATATTCTTAAAAAAAAAAAAAAAAAAAAAAAAAAAAACTTCTAATACATCTTTTGCATGTTACATACAATGTTGACTGTAAATTAAACGAATAAATCAATGTATCAATATAATAAAGCAATGATGAATTTCAATTAGACATTAATACTATGTTAGTTTGTTTTCTTTTTTCCGAGATTTAAAATATATATATTTTTCTAAATTTTTTATTTCTTAGCTAAGATTATTTTCCTGTCCTTCATAAGATAACATTCGAATTTTAAAATACAACGGAAAAGTAATATCTTGTCTTAAGGGTAGATAATGAATTTCAAGATGTTTCATTCACAGGTTCAAAATTAATGGCTTAGGATGCAATGATCATACAGCTTACACCGTCCTTTTCTTTGGAAAGTAGTAATTTAATGGAAATTTAAAAGCTTAAGACTATTTGAAGTATTAAATATTCAAATTTTTAAATTCTTTTCTTGTTTCTTTACTCTTTCTAGGTAAGAATCTTACATCAATGTCTTTAAAAAAGAAAATCACATTAAGGTAAGGGTTTCACTTTTTTTTTTTTTATCATGAAATAAATCATGACCTGTATTTCTAAATAATACCCATTCATTTTGTATTTCGGAAGGTATTCCTAAAACTGCATTATACTCTTTAAATTTTAAGATAATTGTCATCTTACATATAAAATATATTTTTTTTAAATTTACTACGAATAGCTTTATTGACAAGGATTTCCATTTATTAGTTAATGAATGATTTATTTCAAGTATTTTTTTT